>BMAC01000667.1:395808-411931 GCA_014905375.1 Phtheirospermum japonicum
TGACGTTGGTCATATTTTGGGTCGAAACAATTGGCGCCGTCTGTGGGAACTCGATCAAGCTAAGACGTGAGACTTTTCAATGGCTTCAGATGGTCTGCGACGGAACTTGGTAGGAGAGCTCGGCGGAACCCCCAGTTCCGCTGCGCCGTGGGGTATGCCCAGGTCGGCAGAGACGTCGACGATGGGACCGGAAGGGACAGCGCCGTCGACAGCGGCTGCGCCGGGCACCACGCCACCCCACTTGGTAGATCTGTGCCAGCTGCTGGTGGTTCATTCAATGAATCCTTCCTCATGCAGCTCTCGGAGCTCATTGGTAAAGCCGTGGAGATGGCGGTGGAAAAGAAGTTTGCGGAGATGTCGACGCCGCCATCCAACACACCACCGGCAAGAACTGTCCCGGTGGCGGAAACTGAGCCACTGCGAGGCCAGCGCACAGATCGGACTCCTCTACAGGACAGAGAGGAACACTTCTCTACTTCTGATGATGAGACATCCAGCCAGGCTCGTCCAGGCCTGGCCGAGCAGATGCAGAGCCTCCAGAAAGAAGTGCGGGAGTTCAGGAAGAAGATGACGGGCACGGGCGCGGTTCCAGCGCGGCGAGGCACTCCATTTACGGAGGAGTTCATGCGCGACGACGTGCCAGCTTCTTATCGATCCTTAGGTTTTGAATACAATGGGACGACGAATCCGGCGGACCATCTCAGTCGCTTTGAGATAGCGGCGGCGTTACACAAATTCTCTGATTCCGTCATGTGCCGGGTCTTCCCGATGACTTTCACCAAGTCGGCACAGCTCTGGTTTAGCCAGTTGCCGCCTCGATCCATTAGCAATTTCGATGAATTCAGCTCGGCCTTTCTGCACCAGTTTACGAGCTGCAGGAAATATCAGAAGATGCTGCTTGAGCTGTTTAGCTTAAAATAGAAGGAAGGTGAGAGCCTGCGCGCTTATATCAATCGCTTTACTACCGCAAGACTTGAGGTGGCGTCTGTGTCCGAAGAGCTGTTGGTGAATGCTTTGGCGCAAGGGCCTCCGAAGGGGCGAATTTTTCCAATCGCTGGTTGTGAAGCCAGCCTTGCAGTTTGGAGAGCTCTTGGAGAGTGCTGAGAAGTACATTCATCTGGAGGAGGCTTTGAAAATCAAATATGAAGGAGAGAAGAAACGGGAAAGGTATGATAGGGAAGACAGGGCAGTAGTGAAAAAGCCCAGGCCAGAGCTGTCCATGGGGAGACCTCATTTCGATAGGTATACCCCCCTGGCAACTCCACAGGGAAAAATACTGCAAGCGATAGAACGGCACCCAGAGCTGAAATGGCCCAAGACCTACTCACAGAAGCCCAAGAAGGAGAGGTCTGACCGATTCCATAACGAATATGGACATAATACTGATGAATGTACACATTTGAAAGACGAGCTGGAGAGAATGGTGCAAGCTGGGCACCTGAAAGAATATGTGCGAATGAGGAAGGAAGAGCTCAGGTCCGGCTACCGCAACAGCAATCGACCTCAGTCGAGTAAGAATGAGCAGGATAATAGGCGACATGGGGAGAGAAGGAATGATCAGAGCCGGGCCATACGAGGAGAGATCCTGATGATCATAGAGGGCAAGTGGGATGAGCACTCTAAACGAACCCAGAACAGTTATGTCCATGCAGCGCGAGATCTGGTGAGGAAGGGAAGAGAGGTTGGGCAGATGGCACCGAGCCCAAATGTTTGTTTTGGATCATAGGACGAGGATGGGATCCTAGCTCCTCAAATGGATGCCTTGGTTATTACGGCTACTATAGCCAATTACAACGTCCGATGAATCTTTGTTGACACAGGGAGCTCGGCGGATATTATGTTCTACAATTGTTTTAGGAAGATGAATCTAAATGTAGAATTGGAAGAGGTCACGACTTCATTGGTGGGATTCGCGGGGGGCGCGTTAAAGCCCCTTGGAGCTGTTAACCTCTTGGTTACTTTAGGGTATGAGCCATATCGGCAGACAAAGACAGTTCGGTTCCTTGTGGTAGACGCAGCCTCCTCCTATAACGTGATGTAGGGAAGACCTTCCCTAAGCAAATTTCAGGAAGTAGTCTCCATTTATCATATGAAGTTGAAATTTGTAACGCCCCGATTTAGGTTTACATTTTAAATAATTTAAGAAATCTTGGCGTCACAAATAAATGTCGAGTTTCATAACAATAACATTATAAAAATTCATAATTTCAAAATGATCAAGTTTACGCAGCGGAATATTTAAAACAATAAAAACAAATTGCTATCAGTGGAAAACGATAGCTAAAGTACTCTAGTTCCACATTCTTTCAAGAACATACAAAAACAAACGGATAACGAGTATCCCTATTCCTTCCTCGTTTCCCATTCACTCGATATTCTCGTTTGTACTTGAAAGAAAAACATCGTTGATTTGGGATGAGTTCAACGTACTCAATAGTTACACCGACATGTAGGCCAATTCTACGATTCTCTTGAGGATTTCAAACGGCCCTATGAATCTTGATTTCAACTTCCCTTTCTGACCAAATCTCACTACACCTCGGATTGGTGCTACCTTCAAAAACACTTTATCGCCCACTTCAAAATTTAGATCCTTTCTTCGACGGTCCGCATAAGATTTCTGCCGATCCTGCACAGTTTTAATTCGATCTCGGATCGTGGCAATGTGTTTAACCGTCTCTTGTACTAGTTCGGGGCCCAAAATCTTTCTCTCACCTACTTATGTCGGTGTAACTATTGAGTACGTTGAACTCATCCCAAATCAACGATGTTTTTCTTTCAGGTACAAACGAGAATATCGAGTGAATGGGAAACGAGGAAGGAATAGGGATACTCGTTATCCGTTTGTTTTTGTATGTTCTTGAAAGAATGTGGAACTAGAGTACTTTAGCTATCGTTTTCCACTGATAGCAATTTGTTTTTATTGTTTTAAATATTCCGCTGCGTAAACTTGATCATTTTGAAATTATGAATTTTTATAATGTTATTGTTATGAAACTCGACATTTATTTGTGACGCCAAGATTTCTTAAATTATTTAAAATGTAAACCTAAATCGGGGCGTTACAAATTTCAACTTCATATGATAAATGGAGACTACTTCCTGAAATTTGCTTAGGGAAGGTCTTCCCTACATCACGTTATAGGAGGAGGCTGCGTCTACCACAAGGAACCGAACTGTCTTTGTCTGCCGATATGGCTCATACCCTAAAGTAACCAAGAGGTTAACAGCTCCAAGGGGCTTTAACGCGCCCCCCGCGAATCCCACCAATGAAGTCGTGACCTCTTCCAATTCTACATTTAGATTCATCTTCCTAAAACAATTGTAGAACATAATATCCGCCGAGCTCCCTGTGTCAACAAAGATTCATCGGACGTTGTAATTGGCTATAGTAGCCGTAATAACCAAGGCATCCATTTGAGGAGCTAGGATCCCATCCTCGTCCTATGATCCAAAACAAACATTTGGGCTCGGTGCCATCTGCCCAACCTCTCTTCCCTTCCTCACCAGATCTCGCGCTGCATGGACATAACTGTTCTGGGTTCGTTTAGAGTGCTCATCCCACTTGCCCCTCATGATCATCAGGATCTCTCCTCGTATGGCCCGGCTCTGATCATTCCTTCTCTCCCCATGTCGCCTATTATCCTGCTCATTCTTACTCGACTGAGGTCGATTGCTGTTGCGGTAGCCGGACCTGAGCTCTTCCTTCCTCATTCGCACATATTCTTTCAGGTGCCCAGCTTGCACCATTCTCTCCAGCTCGTCTTTCAAATGTGTACATTCATCAGTATTATGTCCATATTCGTTATGGAATCGGTCAGACCTCTCCTTCTTGGGCTTCTGTGAGTAGGTCTTGGGGCCATTTCAGCTCTGGGTGCCGTTCTATCGCTTGCAGTATTTTTCCCTGTGGAGTTGCCAGGGGGGTATACCTATCGAAATGAGGTCTCCCCATGGACAGCTCTGGCCTGGGCTTTTTCACTACTGCCCTGTCTTCCCTATCATACCTTTCCCGTTTCTTCTCTCCTTCATATTTGATTTTCAAAGCCTCCTCCAGATGAATGTACTTCTCAGCACTCTCCAAGAGCTCTCCAAACTGCAAGGCTGGCTTCACAACCAGCGATTGGAAAAATTCGCCCCTTCGGAGGCCTTGCGCCAAAGCATTCACCAACAGCTCTTCGGACACAGACGCCACCTCAAGTCTTGCGGTAGTAAAGCGATTGATATAAGCGCGCAGGCTCTCACCTTCCTTCTATTTTAAGCTAAACAGCTCAAGCAGCATCTTCTGATATTTCCTGCAGCTCGTAAACTGGTGCAGAAAGGCCGAGCTAAATTCGTTGAAATTGCTAATAGATCGAGGCGCCAACTGGCTAAACCAGAGCTGTTCCGACTTGGTGAAAGTCATCGGGAAGACCCGACACATGACGGAATCAGAGAATTTGTGTAACGCTGCCACTATCTCAAAGCGACTGAGATGGTCTGCCGGATTCGTCGTCCCATTATATTCGTAACCTAAGGATCGATAAGAAGCTGGCACATCGTCGCGCATGAACTCCTCTATAAATGGAGTGCCTCGCCGTGCTGGAACTGCGCCCGTGCCCGTCATCTTTTTCCTGAACTCCCGCACTTCTTTCTGGAGGCTCTGCATCTGCTCGGCCAGGCCTGGATGAGCCTGGCTGGATGTCTCATCATCAGAAGTAGAGAAGTGTTCCTCTTTGTCCTGTAGAGGAGTCCGATCTGTGCGCTGGCCTCGCAGTGGCTCAGTTTCTGCCACCGGGACAGTTCTTATCGGTGGTGTGTTGGATGGCGGCGTCGACATCTCCGCAAACTTCTTTTCCACCGCCATCTCCATGGCTTTACTAATGAGCTCTGACAGCTGCATGAGGAAGGATTCATTGAATGAGCCGCCAGCAGCTGGTACAGATCTACCAAGTGGGGGTGGCGTGGTGCCCGGCGCAGCCGCTGTCGACGGCGCTGTCCCTTCTGGTCCCATCGTTGACGTCTCTGCCGACCTGGGCATACCCCACAGCGCAGCGAAACTGGGGTTTCCGCCGAGCTCTCCTACCAAGTTCCGTCGCAGACCATCTGAAGCCATTGAAAAGTCTCAGGTCTTAGCTTGATTGAGTTCCCACAGACGGCACCAAATGTTTCGACCCAAAATATGACCAACGTCAAGAACAACGCCTGGAACCTTGAACACCTTCTTGATCTGCGCACAGGAACACATTAGAAAGGACCACCGGTGGTTTTCCGGTAGAAACCTCTCCGATACTTAAGTCAGTAAAGCGTATGAGGTTTCTCTTAGAAAGCAAAGAAGGAATGCACAAAGAAAGACATACCTTCTCTCAGCCTTGGGGCCGAGATATTTATAGTTTTCCCCAGTGGGGACCCCTTCCGGGATCTCGGAAACAAAGGCCGCGAATCAGGGGCCGTTTAAACAACAAACTCTGACAAGTGGTCCTACTTGTCCCCCTGCCAGGGGTCAGGTGACCAGGTCTTCCCTAATCCCGGTCTTCTTTCTGTTGGCAAACCTGCCTTTATATCTTCAAGATTTACTTCACGGGAGGTCTTCTATCAGCTCAGGACAACTCCTAGGCTGGGATGACCCTCGCTCTGACCAGGTCAACCTCACCCAGCGTAAGCCGTCCTGGAGTCCCTTTTTTGGCTATCTGAATCCAGATCTACCCCAATCCGGGTCTGTCCTACTCATGCCTCATCAGTTGCGAAGGGAATTTTCGATCGGAAGGTTTCTGATACGGGTTGTCAAGTCTGCTGTTCAAGTCCACCTCTTAGTATACCTCATGCAGTGATGATTCATGTATTGTGTTTTGTTGTTCTTAGTATACCTCATGCAATGATGATTCATGTATACCTTTTAATTTTGATGGATTCTAACTAACTGCTTCCTAGCATATGTCTTACTATTCAGGAAATTGTATAGTTTGACTAGTCAGCATTGTCTTTTGAATATAACTTGGTAATTACTCATATGTTTTCTAACACTTGTCTTGTATTTGAACAATTGTGTTTTTCCGACCGACATTGTAATAACCGCTTAAAAAGCTATTTGTCTCTTTTTATTATATAGCTGCAATTTTTTTCACTTTTTTTCTAAAATTGATAAGATCAATGGCAGGTCAGGTCAATCATAGATGTCCTACTAGTTATATCATCTTGTTTGAATACTTTATGATCAATCTTTCTCCCAGAAATTTCGTTTCAGTTGTTTAATTTTTAGCTGTTGACTTGACTTAATACATATACAGGTTTGTCATATATGGTCTACCCATTGGTCATGCATTCGCGGTTTGAGCATTCAGTTGGTGCGTATTGTCTGGCTAGTGAAGCTATCAACAGATTGAAAAACTATTAGGTAATGTCATTATGGCCTCTTCACTGTAATATTGGATTATAAAACTGAGAATAAGAGCCTTGTTCTTGCTATCTTGTTAGGTCCTGGAGCTTGGTATTGATGGTTTCGACAAACATACTGTAAAACTAGCTGGTTTCAACGGCCTTTCGGATGACGGAGTAGGCGGCCGAAAATGGTGGTGACAGTGGCATTTCAGATCCCAAAACAACACCAGACACTCCAATTCCAAGCCCTACTTTCTCTTGTATATCTCCATATCAGACCCTCACCCTTCGCCACCACAACCACGAACCTCGCTACTGCCTCCTCGATAATTTTTCTCATTTTTTGTGTACTGTTGGAAGTATCTGCTCGCAGATTCAGTTTGACCCTATGTACCGTAATAACCTGGATGTGCTGGACAAGGTCGGGCGGGAAGAAGAAGATATGATAGTGGAGTTTCCGAAGGATTTTGTTCGTGTTGCTTCGGAAAGTGGGCCCTGTCACACCTGATTTGACCCAGGTGTTTATTAGAAACTCGTTGGATTGGGCGTTTCATCTTCGGAGGATAGGAATGACGAGGAAGTCGAAGCTTCACTGAGAAAGAAACCAAGAAAACAAATTAAATAATGATTAAATGCTTTTTTATTTTATTTTTTAGTGTGTGTTTATTTATTTTTTGATGTTTTTGTATTATGTTTACACAGGAAAGAAAAAGACCCCTTGAAATCGAAGCAGCCGATGTCTGCTTATTTCATTTTCTCGAATGAGCGACGAGCTGCCTTGGCTGCAGAGAGCAAGAATGTCTTAGAGGTAAAATTGAAAATATTAATTCTTGTTCAGATTTTATTTGAAATTGTTAAATTAAAATTTGGAGCTATAATCGAGATTTATTTGGTTTTGAAGATTACAAAGATCACAGGTGAAGAGTGGAAGAACATGATAGAGAAACAAAAATCACCTTATGAGAAGGTCATGTTTTTATCCTTGTATTTTATTTATTTAAGAAGATGAAGAGCTTATGAGACTTCAGAAACAAGAAGCTATGCAGCTGCTTAAAAAGAAAGTAAAAAATGAAACCCTGATCAAGGTTTTTTTTGGCTAAATTTCATCTTTTTTTTAGTTCTAGAAATGTAAATGGTGTTGGTGTTTAACTTGTCGTTTCAAATGCAGAAAATAAAGAGGACCGTCAAAAGCAGAAGAAAGAGAAGGGAGAAAAGATTGTTGACCCGAAAAAACCGAAGAAGCCAGCTTCTTCATATATTCTTTTCAGGTCTGTGTCATATTCCGGTTATTATCTTACTTCGAAATTGTCGATTAATTGTGAACAAGTTTTATTTTAATTTATGCAGCAAAGAGGCGAAGTCGAAGCTTCGCTATCATTGTTTTATGCGCTCGGATAGTCTTTGAGTGATGATGCGATGAGGAGTAGTAGTGGTCTACTTGGGGAATTGGTGTCGATGATTTTGTCAGCGAGGTTTCCTTGCCACTCAAACAGACTCGTTGCGATTGTGTATTTGGAGACGATATTGAGATATGTGAAGTTTGGGTCAGAGAATACACAGTATATTCCGATGACGTTGGGTGCATTTCTAGATGAGAGAGGTATACTCCATCCACAACTTTTGTGTATCCACTTGACACGATCGTGTCTTTTTAGCAGAAGGTGAAATGCTGAAAAAAGGAATTATCCGCAATTAACATAGATTGGGCCCTGCCAGGCTTACGTTATATTATGCTAATATCATTCTGCAGATCGACCTGATTGTGAGTGATCTTTGCACTGACAGGTAATGAAACTATTTTGATGATTTGAGTGAGAGTATTTAGTTTTTTCTTATGTCTTTTATCTTGTTTTCATCATCGGCCACCACTATTCTCCTACCAGGGTAATAATATGTGATTTCCATGCATTAATATCTATTGTAATTTATAAATCCATATTTATTATGTCTGGATTTGTTTTGTGCATGTGAAAGAATGTGTTTTTGGAGAGCAGGGATAGATGCAGGAATTTTAGGAAGCGAGGACGAGATTAGAAATAATCGAGGGTAGTAAATGAATTTATTTATTTTATTTTATTTTCTTGAGGGGGGGGGGGAATAAATATTTTTATGTACTCATATAATGAAAATATACATATATTCAACACACACACTCGGAGCTCAATTTTATTTTTTCAAATCCTCTTAATTTGAATTTTTGAATTTTATCAGATTTTCAATATCGCATTTTTCTCATGCGATCAGGTGCCCGTTCAGACCCCGTACCACCAAACTCCAAAAAAACATTGTATCAGAGCTTGCCGCCAAATGTAAAGGATTCTTTATGAACTAAACTGTGCTCTTTCCATATCGACAAGGAGGTATCGTATTCTTTTGTATCTTCCAATTATATTTTCTCCTTGTTTATCTCTAGACATGATTAATTTACTTCTTCTAATATTTTTTTTTTCTCTGCAGCTCACTGTGACAGAAATTCAAGATGAGATGGAAAGGATTGTTTGTTTATCTAATTATAAATAAGAAAATGAACGAGTGTATATTTATGCTCAGAGCTTTTGTTGGTTGCAGACTACTTTTCTGCTAATGTAACTTCTTTATCCTTATGAGCTTTTACCACAATTTCGTATAAGATTGTTCTCAATCTTGTTTTGGAACATGTTATCATTGCTTGTACCTTACATCAGCTGTGTTCTATGAGTAGACTTTGGTCGTTAGGTATGTCTCCATATTAAAACCCTCAAAGTCCAATTGGTTTCTTCCAGGTATATTTTTGTCATGCTTGCCTATCATATTTCCTTCATTTTCTCTCTGCCCCTCTTTTTTCAGGCAAACTCGATTCGCATGCTTAACCTTTCTAAAGATGTAAAATTAAAATTCCTCATTAATACATTTGCCTCATAATATATAGATTTGTTTTAATAATTTATTTGTTCGTCTGAGTTCATAATGATTAAAGAATACAATGTGTCAGAAAGTCAGGGGTGGCAATTTGGAACCTAACACGGCTTATAGGAGATGAGAGTTGAATAATTTAGAGGAAAAGATCTTGTTGGTTACTTGAGAAATCATTCAGAGCTCAAAGATTTACTCGAACAAGACAAGAACTTAGATATCGAAGATGTCGCCAATATTCTGCTGAGAAAGAATCTTATTGTGCGTTGTGACCATGTTGTCAAAAGTCTGCGACCTGGAAAGATAAAACTATCTACGTGGCCTGCGCATTTGGAGATATTTCTGGTAAGTTCTTTTCTAAATATTTCTTCTAAAAAGCAAGTTAAAAACTGCTTTTCTGCATTAGTTATTATTTAACATGGATTATCTATTTCAATGGTGTTATGCAGGAACAAGTGTTTTCTGATAACGATGCATTCTTTCATTCTGCTGGCCCGTTTTGACTCTACCAATCTGCTTGTTTCCTGTAGCTTCCTATGAAAGGATCAACATCATCATGGAGGTGGCTGATTATGAAGAAACGACATTTCTTATTTGACGGGGTATATATGTAGTCTGCAAAGTTTCACATGTTTTTTAATTCTAATTTCGA
This sequence comes from Phtheirospermum japonicum, assembly GCA_014905375.1. Taxonomy (NCBI): domain Eukaryota; kingdom Viridiplantae; phylum Streptophyta; class Magnoliopsida; order Lamiales; family Orobanchaceae; genus Phtheirospermum; species Phtheirospermum japonicum. The sequence goes on from BMAC01000667.1 coordinate 405,707, forward strand.
CCAAGCGTTTGACGAAACTTATGTTCTGCTTTTCTTGAATAATTGAAGTTCTTCATTTTTCTTAAGTAGGTGAAATATTTTTTATTTGATCGTGTATTTGGCGACTTTTGTTGTTCGTATTGACATCTTTTGGTGATTGTGTATTATTGTGATTAATGGATGATTTTTGGATTATATAAATAACAGGTGTTTTGTGAAAAAATTGTGATTTTAATAAGTATTTAAGATTGTGATTAATGAGGGATGAACAGATCTGGAAAAAAACATGGAATTCAAAAACTTTAAAATCTAGAACGTCTTTCTTAAAGGCGTTCTAGAAAATATATATTCTAGAACGTCTTTCTTAAAGGCGTTCTAGAAAATATATATTCTAGAACGTCTTTTTCGGAAAGACGTTCTGGAAAGTGTATATTCAAGAACGTCTTTTTTATAAAGACGTTCTAGAAAGTTTATTTTCTAGAACGTCTTTCTCAAAGGCGTTCTAGAAAATGTATATTCTAGAACGTCTTTTTCTAAAAGACGTTCTGGAAAATGTATATTCTAGAACGTATTTCATTTTCTAGAACGTCTTTCTCAAAGGCGTTCTAAAAATTGTATATTCTAGAACGTCTCTTTTGTAAAGACGTTCCAGAAAGTTTATTTTCTAGAACGTCTTTCTCGAAGGCGTTCTAGGAAATTTATATTCTAGAACGTTTTTTTGTAACCGTTCTAGAATGTTATTTTCTAGAACAGATTAATCGGGAAAAACTGTTTTCTAGAACAGGTAAATTATTTTTCTAGAACGCCTTAGAAAGCTGCTCTGGAAATCGGATATTCTAGAACAGCTCTAGTCAGAACGCCTGGGCAGGGCATCTTAGAATAACTGAAACGGGGTGTTCTAGAAAATTGTTTCTGCACTAGTGTAACATTGGTGCTAATGCGCGAGCAAAGGAACTGAGACTCACGAACAGTAACAAACATGCACTAAGACAATACCACTTAATCAAGGAGATAGTAGAGATAAGAGAAATTAAAAATAGAGTGTGCTCAAAGCCATCATGTTCAGGGTAACATGATGAGCATTTCATAAACCTGGATATTGGATATATAGGTGCTTGATTCTAGGCCAAGTGGGAGATTGAAAGTATAAATGTCCCAGAGACAATCAGATATAAAGACATTATACTTGATCACAATTATTATATATATCGTTATATATATATGGCAATGCATTTATTGAATTATTATTTATTTGCAATTATTCGTATAAATGTTCCCGTAAGTTAATATTGTCATTGATATAGTGAGATGTCAGTGATAGAACACTACTCTTAAAATGACCCCGACTAATGATTATCAAGATTGTGATATTGATAATATAATATATGTCGGCATGTGGTCTGCATCACCTTCTTAGAGAATGAAGTTAGTCTCAAGACTGAGAATAATAGTTATTCATGATGGACACATGGATTCTTTAGAGATTATTGGTAAACCCTACTGATAAGTTATTTATTGTATGTGTATAAACTTATCAATGTATAAAGCGTGTGATATACGCACCTTGTTTACTAAGTGATGTACTTTGACAATGACCAATGCTTGCACTCTTTTTCAGGGTAGATATGGCTAGTGTTAGGTACATCATGATGTAAATGAAGGTGGTAGTTGAGCCAAGAGATAATTCATTCCTCGATTGAAATTTCGAGAGAGATCACTCATAATCTCTATATTAGATCGACTAAAGTCATTGGCCAATGCAAAAGACATATTCAATATAGTAGTTGAGTATGATATAGTTGTTGACTAATAAAGATGAGATAAATTGATTAAGACATTGAGATAGACACTTGGATAAATCTTATGCTTAATCGAGTGATAAGGAATGAAAAGAATTTCACCAAAGCTTTGTATAAAGGTTATAATTCGCTGAGTTAAAGTGAATGTTCTTTATATATTGAGTTCGTCCAACTAAGCCATCCAGGAGTTTTGTTTGGATCATCATTGGATTGATGTCATATATAAAGGCCTATAGGGTCACACTATATGCGATTATTTCTTTGACTTAAGAGTGTATCAAGAAAGTAATAAATATTCAATTTGAAATTGTGATACTTAATTGTTAATAATTATGATGTTAATTTTTATTTGATAAAAATTATTTAATTAAATTAAATTGGATTTGTATTTAATTATTTATGTTATATTAATAAAGGTACTTGGGCCAAAACTATTTTAGTCCCATATCTTGGACAGTCCAATCCTTTTTAGGATTAGGGTTCTCTTATGTACCTAGTATAAATATAACATAAAGTAATAAGTTGATTAGAGAGAGTTTTTAGAAAAACATCATAACAAATCCTGATTTTGAGATTGGAGAGTCCTTCACCTTTCGTGAGATTTCTTATCTTTCTTCACAATAGCAATACACTGAAGTTGGATCTTGCTGTTAAAGAATTAATTGCATGGATACCTTAGTATTGAACTCGAATCGGGATTTACTGTAAAGTTTCATGCTTTCTATTATTTATTGTACAAATATATTCGTTCCCAGTATAGATCTGTTGGATATAAAGAAATTTAAAACTTCCGCTGTACGAGCATGGTGTTCGTCTCTACGAATTCCAACAATGCAAGTATTTCTCCACCTTGCACGATTTATTACATGAACATTAACAACTCGTATAAGGGTTTCTCCACCTTATGCTTTTGCTTTTGTTTTTATTTTTCTTTCTTTATTTTTCCCTTTTTGTTTGTGTACCAAATAATGAGGTATTAGACGAAAAAATAATTACAACACGAATTAAAAAATATACATATGAGTTTTTACGATTCCAATACTTGTTGCAACATGAAACTTACATAACCTTTGAAAAAGTTCAATGGAGGCCTCAAGGGGTAAGGCATATCAAAATTTATTACAGACACCTAATAACACTAGTGTAGAAATAACAATCTAGAACGGTTATTTTTGCTAATCTTTATTGGGGCATTTTAGATCGAGCTATTTTAGAAAGTCATACTTTCTGGAACGGGTGTAAAACCCATTCTAGAAAGTTATGTATTTTGGGTCTGTTACTCGTGAAACCGTTCTAAAAATTGACTTTCTGAAACGGTTTCCCAACAACCCGTTCTAGAGACGATTTTCTAGAACGGTTTTAAAGAAACTCACTCTGGAAAGGCTATTTTCCAAAATGGATTTTCATTAAATTATTATAAAAATTTTACTTTCTAGAACGCCTTTCAGAATACTCATTCTCTAAATTTTGTTTTCTAGAATAGGTTAATAAAATATCCATTATAGATAGTGTATTTTTTATGGGTTTACAAAAGATACCTTATGAAAAGTGTAGTTTTCTAGAACGAACCTCACAATAGCCGTTCTAGGAAATAGTAAAAATTTTTAATATATATATATATATATAATGAAAGAAGGTGTCAACAATTACACCAAATTTATTAATACTAAATATTGTGAATATATTAATTATTTTACTAACAAATACACTAAAGTTGTAATATATTTAATTATCACTAATAGATAGTAATTATAGCAAGACATGTAAGTTAATAGTGATTTGAAATATCCACGACATTTGGGTGAAATTTTAGATATTATCATACGAGATGTTAGAAAAGTGTGTTGTATTATGCAAGAAAAAGTCCTAGGCCGATGTAATCCTTACAAGGATAATTACAAAAACTTCCCATAAAGTTTAGCTTGATGTTTGGAAATTGGGAAATTTTAATAGCTATGTCTTCAATGTTCCTTTTCTTTCCATCAAAAATAGCAGGAGGTACTTCAAATATATAATAAATTACTACACACATTAGTGATTCTGATTCAATCAAAATATTACCTCCTAGTCGTGAACTTTGGAGAAATCTCTTGCTTCTATTTCATTTTCAACAACATAGTCTATGTTAGGGGTGAGCAAAAAACCGAACAAACCGACCGAACCTAACCGAAAAATTCGGTTCGGTTTGGTTTTTTTCATAATCGGTTCGGTTTTCGGTTTATTTTTTTCAAAAAAAAGTTGGTTATCGGTTCGGTTCGGTTTTTATGAAGAAATACACCGAAATAGACGAACCGCACCGAAATGTAATTTAAGCATTATAAATAAATAAATAAATTTTATTAAATGAAAATATAATATACCTAGTATGTAGTTTTGTAAAAATGCAGTTTTCAGAACTGATGTTAGGTTTCGTGATAGACGTCACCAGACCTAACATCAACTGAATCTCAGAAATAGCAGCAGAATAAAAACACAGAAAATTAATTTCAGTTCGTAAGCAATCGTGCTTACGAACTTGGGTGTACAAACCCGAAAACTATATTACTTCTCAATGTTTAAGATCAATACAAAATAATAAAAAGTAATATATGAAAAAAAATAAAACAAATCATATCAAACTCTTGATACACAAAATACTCGTCGCTTCTTCTTGAGTCGAATTCCTCCGTTGGTTACACAACGTAGAAAGCCTCCTAATTCAGCAACAAAGCTACGAGTAACCCTTTTTGTGTTCTGCTTCAAGGATGTGTGCGTCGTCTCTTCTCTATTCCCCGTGTTTTTTTCTTCTTGCGTCTTGGCCCTTAAATAATTAAACAAGACTCCTAGTTTTGTTAAACAAGTTAAATACGTATTTAGGAAACTAAATAAAGTCCTAAACTCCAACTAAGAAAGAAATCTAGAGTCCTAAAATACTTTGTGTCCTAAGAAAGGCAAACTACAAATAAGGAATAATATATGTGAAAATAATATTCCTAACAATCTCCCCCTTTTGCCTTTCTGGACAAAATACCCAAGACGCATGAAAATAATCAAAAGACTAAAAACTCCCCCAAATTATAAACTCCCCCTAAACAAATACTCATTATTAAGAACAAACAAACCACAAGCAATGGCTCAAACTAGAAGCTACCCTCCTCAGTCACGTCTCTACACCTCCTCCCCCTTTTTGTTCGGAAAGCAAAAGAGCCGCCAACCAGGAACCACGCAACACCTGGAACTGTGCTTGCACCGCCAGAACCAAAAATTGGACCATGTTGGAACTGATGTTGGGAAGACCAGAACCATCAGCAGACATGACACCAGTTCGAAGAGGCACCACGGTGCCTAAGAAGGTAATCATATTCTGCTTCATGAAAATATCAACGGGGATCCGGCGCTCAGCAATCATGCCTCAGTTTTGAAATCCCAAGAATAGCTCCTTAGCTTCACTCGTCAAGAACCTCGTGGAGATTGGTTCCATGTCCTCAATCTCGACGGCTTGAGACGGAGCTTCATCAGAGCTAGCAGAGTGGTCGGAGGCAGTTGCAGACATCGGTGCACTGGCACATGGAACATTGTCAGAATCGGAGTTGGGGAAAGGAACTGGTTCGGCACTGGGCAATGTTGGTTTCGGTGACATGTCACCAGAACCATCATGAAATTTCTGGGCAGCTTTAGGACTTTTTGTCCTAGACTTTGGGTGGATTTTTATTTTCATCCAGATGCAGTGTCTGTTTCCGGAGCTTTGCTTGGTGATGGTGAATTCGACATTCTGCAAGAGATTGGAAATAACCACAAAACAAAACGAGTGCCGTAGGCAGTAAAATTGAGAGAAAGGAAACTCCTTCTCTAAATAAGACACACGAATTCAGACTAAACCGCCCATGATTTCCACTATCCAATCAACGTATAAACATTAAAAAACTGAATTTTAGATGGAGAATTGAACCATCACCAAAGCCGTATAAAAAGCGTACAAAGTGACAAATCCAAAATTCATATCAATCTCATATTACCTGCCCAGCACAACCGATCACAACGCCACTGAAACAATCAAATAACTACATCCTCAAAAAAAATCAAGAGACGTCAGAATAAGAAGCAAACACGAGAAACGGAACACTCAGTAATATAGGCAAATTCACAAAATATGAATGTCTTAAATTATGCCTAAAAGTATGACCTAGAAAGGTAAAAAAAAATTCACATAAAGATTTTTAGAGATTTTGATCAGTGTTGCTTTTCATGAATGATGATATTAGACCCAACATTGCATACGGTGAAGTCAATGAAAACAAACCCCTTAACCCAAGTTAATGACAACGTCAAAATCGCTCAATAAGGTGAAATTTAAAGATCAGACCTTTAGTCTTGTTTTTCTTCATCTTTTTAAGATTTGAAGAGGATTATTATATCTTCAGCAATTGTTGTTAACACCTTTTGTTTTTGGACCTGGGAGAAAACCTGT
>BMAC01000667.1:416457-442001 GCA_014905375.1 Phtheirospermum japonicum
TTCACTTTGTTTTTTTTTTTGTTTGGTGTAACAATAGTTTTTCATATATATTTTTAATATTATTCTCAATTTATTATATTGGGTTAAATAAAAAAAACTTTAAGTATATTTATTTCTCTTTTGTAATAACTTTATATAACTCATATTTTTCTTATATAAATATTTAGAATTATATTAAAATTATTTCAACTTTTATTGTAAATAAAAATGAGTTCAACTTATATATGTTTTTCCAAATTAGATATAAATTTTTTTATATTTTTATATTAGAAGAATAAAAGTAAGATATTGAATTGGACAAAATATGCTAAAGAAAGTATTATATTAGGTAAGATGTAATAAAAGAAAAATATTGAATTAGTCAAAATATAATATTAGGAAAGTATTAAAGTAGGTAAATATATAAAAAAGGAAAAATACTAAATTAGGTTAATATTAGGCTCGGATGACACCGAAGCACCAAATTTTTTTCCAAAGCTAACGAAGCATGGATAACAGACACATAGGATAGGAGGATTTTGCATTAATATATAGGGTTTCACTTTGTTTTTGTTTTTGTTTGGTGTAACAATAGTTTTTCATATATATTTTTAATATTATTCTCAATTTATTATATTGGGTTAAATAAAAAAAACTTTAAGTATATTTATTTCTCTTTTGTAATAACTTTATATAACTCATATTTTTCTTATATAAATATTTAGAATTATATTAAAATTATTTCAACTTTTATTGTAAATAAAAATGAGTTCAACTTATATATGTTTTTCCAAATTAGATATAAATTTTTTTATATTTTTATATTAGAAGAATAAAAGTAAGATATTGAATTGGACAAAATATGCTAAAGAAAGTATTATATTAGGTAAGATGTAATAAAAGAAAAATATTGAATTAGTCAAAATATAATATTAGGAAAGTATTAAAGTAGGTAAATATATAAAAAAGGAAAAATACTAAATTAGGTTAATATTAGGCTCGGATGACACCGAAGCACCAAATTTTTTTCCAAAGCTAACGAAGCATGGATAACAGACACATAGGATAGGAGGATTTTGCATTAATATATAGGGTTTCACTTTGTTTTTGTTTTTGTTTGGTGTAACAATAGTTTTTCATATATATTTTTAATATTATTCTCAATTTATTATATTGTGTTAAATAAAAAAAACTTTAAGTTATATTTTAATATTTATCCTCTTTTGTAATTAACTTTATATAACTCATATTTTTCTTATATAAATATTTAGAATTATATTAAAATTATTTCAACTTTTATTGTAAATAAAAATGAGTTCAACTTATATATGTTTTTTCTAATTAGATATAAATTTTTTTATATTTTTATATTAGAAGAATAAAAGTAAGATATTGAATTGGACAAAATATGCTAAAGAAAGTATTATATTAGGTAAGATGTAATAAAAGAAAAATATTGAATTAGTCAAAATATAATATTAGGAAAGTATTAAAGTAGGTAAATATATAAAAAAGGAAAAATACTAAATTAGGTTAATATTAGGCTCGGATGACACCGAAGCACCAAATTTTTTTCCAAAGCTAACGAAGCATGGATAACAGACACATAGGATAGGAGGATTTTGCATTAATATATAGGGTTTCACTTTGTTTTTGTTTTTGTTTGGTGTAACAATAGTTTTTCATATATATTTTTAATATTATTCTCAATTTATTATATTGTATTAATTAATAAAAACTTTAAGTTATATTTTATATTTATCCTCTTTTGTAATTAACTTTATATAACTCATATTTTTCTTATATAAATATTTAGAATTATATTAAAATTATTTCAACTTTTATTGTAAATAAAAATGAGTTCAACTTATATATGTTTTTTCAAATTAGATATAAATTTTTTTATATTTTTATATTAGAAGAATAAAAGTAAGATATTGAATTGGACAAAATATGCTAAAGAAAGTATTATATTAGGTAAGATGTAATAAAAGAAAAATTATTGAATTAGTCAAAATATAATATTAGGAAAGTATTAAAGTAGGTAAATATATAAAAAAGGAAAAATACTAAATTAGGTTAATATTAGGCTCGGATGACACCGAAGCACCAAATTTTTTTCCAAAGCTAACGAAGCATGGATAACAGACACATAGGATAGGAGGATTTTGCATTAATATATAGGGTTTCACTTTGTTTTTTTTTTTGTTTGGTGTAACAATAGTTTTTCATATATATTTTTAATATTATTCTCAATTTATTATATTGGGTTAAATAAAAAAAACTTTAAGTATATTTATTTCCCTTTTGTAATAACTTTATATAACTCATATTTTTCTTATATAAATATTTAGAATTATATTAAAATTATTTCAACTTTTATTGTAAATAAAAATGAGTTCAACTTATATATGTTTTTCCTAATTAGATATAAATTTTTTTATATTTTTATATTAGAAGAATAAAAGTAAGATATTGAATTGGACAAAATATGCTAAAGAAAGTATTATATTAGGTAAGATGTAATAAAAGAAAAATATTGAATTAGTCAAAATATAATATTAGGAAAGTATTAAAGTAGGTAAATATATAAAAAAGGAAAAATACTAAATTAGGTTAATATTAGGCTCGGATGACACCGAAGCACCAAATTTTTTTCCAAAGCTAACGAAGCATGGATAACAGACACATAGGATAGGAGGATTTTGCATTAATATATAGGGTTATATATATATATATATATATATATATATATATATATATATATATATATATATATATATATATATATAATAACAGGACTGGCTATATAAGTCAATTATTTTATCTCCCGCCAAAACTTTTTTTCCCCAAAAAGAAACGTTTTTGGCGCAAAGACACTTTTGTTGACTTTTCAAATTTTTTTTTTTTAATAAAATATCAAGACACAATTGTTGACTTTTCAACACAAGTTAAAATTGTATGCGTGTGATTTCTGTGTATAGCCACCGGTTTTTAAAATTTATGCCAAAAATTAGGAAACAGAATTTATATTTTTCTATTTGTTACCAAATTGTCTAATGACTTTAATTCATATCCGTAAGAATTGCGTATATTTGAGTTACCATATATTAATATTTCCAATTTGTTACAAAAATTGTTTGATTAATTTAACTCAAATTCGAACGAAATCTCTGGATCTACATATTTTTTAAACATATAACACAAATTTTTAACTGGATGAGATTATTGATTTTCCATTACGTACATCTTATATCATATTTCACATTGGTAGCCATATATATCTGATTTTCAATTAAAATAACATATAAAAGCAAACATGACAAAAGAAACATAAAAATAAAATTAGTTACATGCCCCAAATAAAGAAGAATAAAAAAAATCAAGGAAATAAATTAAATTACAGGCTCAAAAATACCGAATTTGGCATTAATCAGGAATCATTCACGCACATGATCTTTGAAAAATTAGTAGTTGATTCAATCCGATTCTCTTGATGAATTAGAATCCTAAAAAAGGTAAATACATTAAATCGAATTTCTACTGAAGATGTTTTATTTAACTAATAAAGACGTTAAATTAAATTTTGAGTTTTTTAATTCAAAAAGTCCTTTGCAAAAATCTACAAAAAAAATTAATTACAAGAATCCTAAAAAAGGTAAATACATTAAATCCGATTTTTTATATGCAGTAGGACCTATAAAAAAACGTTAAAAAAAAGCATCTTTAGTCAACAAAATAAAATCGAAATTGACAAATTCAAACAATTGCGGTAGAATAGGCAACTAATGATAATATCATTTTTTTTTATAAATATAAAAATCTACAAAAAATAATTATATACAATCTCAGTAGATTAGGCAACCAAAAATATCAGATTACATGTAGTTTTTTAATTTCAAAAACTACGTCAAAAAATCAACAAAAATAATAAAATAAGATTTATCGCATATAAGGATGGGAAAACGAATCAGATCTAGATATTTTCTAATGCTGGACATAATGTGACAAATTATTCTGTGAAAAAAAATATTTTTTCTATTGTAAATATTTTTTTATTGAAAAGATATTTATTCATAGGGTGACGGTTTATTCTTTGAAAATCAGATATCATCAGATTGCGTACAACTTTTTATTTCCAGAAACCACGTCAAAAAATCAATAAAAATATAAAAAAAACATTTATTGTTTATAAAGGAAACGAATCTGATCTTTTTTTTTTATTTGTTACACACATCGTCACCCTATAAATAAAGAGCACTATTATTTGCAAAATATCAATTTCATTCTTCTCTTCCGAATGTGTCTTTGTTTTCTCTCTACTTTGAAAAACTGGACTGCTAGAGTTTTTGAGACAATGACTCAACTATTCGGACTGACGAAGGACATCGACCGTACTAACAAGAAGGCTCTTAAACTTTGAGTCGTCCGGATTTTTGCGAGATCCGGATTTGACGACAAGGATCAAAAATTTTCTATGGAAATTGTATTCCATGATTTGGAGGAAATTATTTGTTATTTTTATATAGAGATTTATATAGGACCGAAATACCTACTCTAATGTGTAGAATTAAAATTGATTGTATCCAATTACTTTAAAACAGGGAGGACGCATTACCGGGGTGATAAAAAAGATCTATGTCAAGTTGCTCGAAAATCGAATAGTTGAAGGTCGCATTTATGCGATTAGAAACTATTACGTAGAGAACAACACTGGTAAGTTCCGCACTATTGTGGCCAAATTCAAAATTATTTTCTATGCAAAAACAATTTTGGTTGACGTGAAAGAGGATTCTTTCCCCAATTACGTCTTTGATTTTCGACCTTTCTCGACACTCACTGACGTCAACAAAATTGACGAGATAATTTTGTTCAGTAAGTTTCTTAATATTTTTGAATTATAACAAACATATACAAATCGGACTTCTTTTAACTAATTTAGTTAAATTTGTTATTGTAGATGTAATTGAGAAGGTGCCGGAAATCCGTAACCCTCAAGAAAAAGAATTGATGGGAGGACGTCGAGCGAGATTATTCTCGAAGACTTGAGGTAATTTTCAGTTATAAGATTGCTTAATTAATTATTTGTTTAGATTGTGTTTATATATAATTAGGAGTAAATAATTAATTTTTATTATTTTTTGGTATTATAGTGGTCGTCGCTTAAGTTGTACTCTTTGGGGCGAATATGTTGACCAAGTTTTGGCTTTCGAAAGTGGGTTGTCCGTGAAACCTCCCATGATGATCTTGCAAATGTGTAATGCAAACGTCTATAGAGGTAATAATATAATTATATTTCTAATTGCATTTTTTTTTGAATTATATTTTTGATCAAATCTTCAGTTTCAGCATGTTATATTCTTCTATATTTAAATTCTGTTTATTTTATATTTTTAAAAACTGTTTTTTTTAATTAGATTTCAGATTTTGTTTAATCTAAGAAATTTTCTAATTGCAGTTTTTTATTCGAATTATTATTCTTAACTATTTTTCAATTTCAGCATGTGATATACTTTGATTTAATAATTCTGTTTAATTTTTGTTTTTAAATCCTTTTTTTTAATTGATTTTAGATTCTGTATATTCTAAGGAAATTTTCAGAATCGCATTTTTTTTAGATTCTGTTTATTTTATTTATTTAGATTATTTTAATTGAAAAATTGTTCTTTTAATTGTATTTTTGGAAAGAGTTTCATTAAACCATTCGTTAATCTATTAAAATAATTATAATTTTATAATTATAGATATCGTTACTCTATCAAATTCATTTGAGGTGACAAAGTTGGTTACTTCCGGTTCTGTGCCAGAAATTGTCGAATTTAAAAGTCTTTTATGCTGATGTTCGATGGCGATGGGATAGCTTCCACTTCATCGAAGACATCTACGGTTCTATCTAAGAATGGAAAGTCGGTGCGTAAGGAAGTCCTAAACTTCGAGGAAGGTTGTGATGCTGGGATTATTGAGGAAGACGAGCCAGGAATTGGAGGAATTGTGCAGGATGATGAGGAATAAAATATTTCTTATTTATTAAATTTTTTTTTTTACTTTGGTTTATTATGAAGTTGGTATTGCTTTGAATGTTGCTATTGGGATTTCGGATTTTTATTAAGTTGAGGGAGAAAGCACTATATGCTTAGACAATATTTATGTGATTTAAAAATCTGATATTTTTCGTATTTTGAATTACTTAATAAAATCATTCTATTATTATTAACTTTTGTCTTTAGATAACTATTACAAATAATAATCTTTTATGCGAATGTATGTTGCTTCATCTTTTATACATATTTTACTATAAAGTATTTATCTTTAAAAGATTGATATTTGAAGTAGTTTAAAAGATTGTTGCCTAACGTAGGAGGGTTTTTTTGTTTTCAAGTTTTGGGCGGTGGGTCCTATAATCAATAACATGATTTATTTATCAACCAACTAGAACATACACCAAACAAAGTAATCTAGTAAATTACAGTAACTAATGCTATACACAAATACATTCACATAGCATAATTTAATAAAGTACAGAAAGTTATCGCATGCTCTGATCATCGCCAATATTAACGAATGATTAATAAGAAATAAAGTACAAAAAGTTAACGCAAGCTCAAAAATAAACAAACATTGGTAGTTGAGTACACTTTTAAGTTGGGATCGACATTTTATGAACCCCTGCCTTAATTTCGAAATTATGAAAACCAATTACTTAAAAAAACCGAAATAGTTATTTGAACTTTTTTGTTTAATGTATATATTTTTGAGAAATAGAATATTAGAAACGACCATATTTCTTAATATACACGTATTTAAAAAAAATTGATACGGAAAGGAATAATGTTTAAATTTTGTAGATTTTGTGAACAATAAGATCTCATATATAAATATAATAAAATATTAATATTTTGAAAGGTCGTAAATTATAGGTGTTTCTTAATATCCAAGTTGTATAAACTCTATAAAATTATTCAATTATTATGTTCATAATAATTGTAGAAGATTTAAAAGAGATTTGAAAAATATTGTATTAACATTTAATCATATAGATTCATTATTGAGAATTTTGTGATATGATATATTGAAAATTAAAAGAATTTTTTTATATTTTGCAGGTAAATCCTCGGGCGTTTGTTAGAAAATATTTTCTATTTTTAAGAATCCTGATAACCGAAGATTCTATTTAGAAGATAAGTTATATAGTTATCTTTTAACTATTAAATATAAAAAATATAATTCGTATCTTACCAATTTTCAAAAGATTTATTTTAAATCTCTCTCCGTGTGACTATAAGATTATCTATAATTAACCCTAACATCATAAATTTACTGCCGCGTAGCCGACAAGTGTAATAGAGTTTACAATATTATTAAAAGAACACCCATACATACATCTGAATATAAACACATAACGGAAATCAGTAATTGGAGCAGCGCATTGGTAGTAAACAATATGGGAGGAAGACTGATATCATACGGAAAAGAGTACAAACAGACAATACATTGGCAGGTAATTCTTTTTATTTTTTTAATTATGCTTTAAACTTAATATTAGTAAGAATCTGCCGTACCTGTTTTCCTATAAATCCTTTAAATCTGCAGTTAGTAAATTAGAGAAATTAATATTATATTTATATTGTATTTATATGTTATTAGGTTTTGTTTCCAAAAATTATAAAGAATCATGTGCAGAAATTTTTTTTACCTGTTTAAGTGCAGTCCTATAAGTTATTTTTTCCGAGATGTGTGACTTTGCCAGTGATTTTCGACCTCTGATACAGCAGTACACAGTTAGTATTTAATTTTACTTTATAAAATGTAAGGATGACATTGATACTTATCTTTTTTTCGTGTTGTGTTTGTTATCCAGAGTACTATGTGTCTTAACCTGCATTATTAATGCAATAAGTTTTAGACTAAACATATACAAATAAAAACTGCATTGTATATATATTACAGTAGATTATATATAGTGCTATGTTCAATTATTAGTTTTTTAAAAGATATGTTTTCATTCGTGGCATTGTTACACCTACTTAGACCTTGGACTCCATTCAGAGGCATTATCATACTACGATAGGTCATGTTAGGCTTCCAGCCGATAAACTTTGACTTATCTTTTAAAAAACTTTCAAGTTGTACAAGTATGAATTGTATTATGTGCAGAATAAATTTGTGTACTTATCTTTTTTCTGTGGTTATTACTCTGTTGCATGTTCTTGCTTGTTTCCTTCCTTTCCTGAGTAGCATTTTCCATGTGAAAATGAAATATGTTAAACTGAACTAACTTAAGTAAAAAAAAAAAAAAACAATGAGACTACAATTTTGAACATAACATAGTCAGAGCAAAATGTTAACTTTGTAGACATACTCAAACAGAATAAAAATATTTACTATGTACTGAACATAAATTGTTTTATATAATACATTGTTTTATAAAAACAACCTATATATCAAAAGATTAATCTTTCTGTGATTACATAAAAATTCCTACCATGTAGATAAAACAACATGCATAATACTATAAGAGAACACACTCCATATAAATCATCAAGCAATCATCTCTGTTTAAAAAAAAAAAACTTCTCATAAATATTTTGCTCAGTCCATCATTAAAGAAAAAACAAAAAACAATAGCAATCATACAAAACTGAACATGCAACTACAGTAAATAAGAAGAGATTCAATTACAAATTGTTTACATAGTCATAGCAAAATGTGAACACATTAATATACTAAAAGCAGACTGAAATATTAATAGTTTCAAAACATAAAAAGATTTATCACAAATATTGTTATTAAAAACAAATCACATTTCAGTATGCTTCATAGGTTAAATATTCATAGGTTAAAATATGCAAGTTACATGTAATTATTGTCAATCAGTATAAAAATCCACATTTGTACAATTTCAAAATAAAACAAACCCTTTAGATAATTGTACATGCAGAAATTTATTTATTTATTTATTATTCTTTTAATTTTAAAAATAAATAATTTAATAAAACAGATAATTGGCAGTAGCAGTTTTTTTAATAAAAAAGATAGAATGTTTAAAACTATTTTGCATGCGTCATTTGAACCCTTTTAATTTGTATATCAATCAGGATTTCGTATATATTTATGCATATAAATGAAACCAGATTTTATTAAATTGATGCTTTTACCTTTTTATGATGTAAATCAGCTTGGATAGTTCTTTATCTTTTTTGGGTCCGTGCACTCCATAGTCAATTTGTTCTACCAGATCCATTATCATTTGCCCTTCTTTGGTAAATTGAAACTCGAACGAAATAGCATACAAATAAGCACAGAGATAAACATTAATATACAAAAAAAAATAATCGATTAGAACAAAGATTTTTAAAATAGGCATATTTTCAAAATAGATCTATATAATTTTTTAATAGATCTAACACAAGAGACTGAATTTGAACCAGATCGACACATTTTCTCAGTAGATCTAACACCAGGGACTGATTTTGAACCAGATCGACACATTTTTGGTATAGATCTAACACGATAGGCTTATTTCGTATCAGATCTATACATTTTTTGAAAAAATCAAAAACAACAGACTGATTTTGTTCAAGATCGTTAAAAAGTGAATAGTAAATTAATTTTGAAAATAAAAACAATGGTTCAAGAACCTTTATATATTATGTAGAGGGCTTCTGGGTATGATCGGCAGAGTAAATCAGACCGCCAGGTTGACCGGCGGAGTGGATCTGATAGCATATCTGAAGATGAGCGGCGGAGTGTTTCCGGTGAAAAAAAATTAAGATGGATAGAGATTCTTAATTTGTGTTGTGTGTGACCGGATAAACGTTGGGGCAACGACGTTTAACGGTGGCTAAATTTCATGATTCGAAGGGTTTTGATTTCAGCAGAACGGCGGAGGTGCTAGTGTTTGTGGGGACGGAGAGGGTAGGGTTTGGAGGGATGGAGAGAACAAGGGCTGGGGAGGGGACGAAATGAACCGATTTTTTAGGTTTTAGCTATTTATATTAGGGTTAGTTTGGTGAGGATAGATTAGGACCGTTGGATGAGGTGTGGGATTTGTGGACCGTCCGATTTCACCGGAGTTTAAATGAGTAGGTTTCTGAAATGGGTTAGGGCTTTTTGTTTTGGGCTTGACATCTTGGCCGAATTAATTCTATTATTATTAATAGATTGGGATTTTAAGATTTTTTTTGTATTTGTTATTAAAAATATAAAAATCTAAATTATTATCTATAGAAAATAAATTTAAATTATATTTATATAGAGTATAAAACTTGATATGTCTATGTATTTTTTTTTCTTTCATTTTAGTTACTATATTAATTATTAATCCAATAACTTTATATTATATATTTATTACATGAGTATTTATTTTATAATTTTAAAAATCAATACAAATAAATTTATTTTTATAATTGATTATCAATTGAAGACCTGTTATCTATAGAAAGCTAAAAATTTTGTRTGTGTATGTATATATATAGTTTATTAGTTTTGAATTGATGTAAGATATTAGAATAATGATTTTGAAAATTTCTTATGAGTTTTTATATAATTTGTAGTTGAAATAAGGTAKTAGAATAATAAATTTTCTCATTTTTGTTGTATATAAAGAGAGCATGTATGTATATGTGTATTTATGTATATAATTTATTAATTCTGAACTGAAAAGGATATTAGAGTAATATCTTATTATAATGTTATGTTAATTTAATTGCACTATAATATAAGAATATTAGGCTTCTGGAAATTAWATTTGGACTCAAATCAAATTGTTGCTTGGGTTGGATCCAATCATTTAAGATGTATTGAATTATTAATTGAAGCCCATTATTTATAAATTAATTTTATTTATTTTAAGTTTATAGAAATTCTGAAATTATATTATGATGTCTTTAAGTAAATTCTAACGATAGTCTTTAAATTAAATTAATTATGCGTTAATGTATATAATGTATTTATTTAAATATTTAATTTTGAATTCCATTGCACGTAGATCAATTAACTTTGTTTGTAAATTTGATTATCTATTATCTATTATGATATAAGATATTTTATCATATGTGTTTAGTTTAAGTACTATTTATGGCATAGTATACATTTGATTTATTTTATATCATAATTTATTATTATAGATTAATTTAATTTATTTTCTAATGTTAATAGTAATAAATTTATTTCGAATTGTTTGTGATTTTAAAGATTTATTACAATATTAATCTAATTATTTTACTTATACTATGTTATTATTCAATGACATTTGAATTTGGTTTTTCGTTGTAATTGTTTAGATTTAAGTAGGTGATTAAATATTTACTAAATCACATATATATTTTTATATATGTTACTTATGGGATGTTAATATGTTATTATTGAATGAATTGTTAATATGATTTATTTGTAAATTTATAGTTTTTATTAGGTGATTAAATATTTATTAAATTGAGTACATACTTATGTATAATTGTTAATAAGATTTTTTTTATTAAATATACTAATATTCAATGAATTGTTAATATGATTTAGTTGTAATAAAAAACTGTGTATGTTAATCTATAGATTTGAAAATTTTATTTCAAAATCTAAGTAAATTAGTTTTATTTGCTTTATTCATTTTTTTTTATGAAAGAATCGTGTGCAATTATGTTAGGTCGAGAAGTTATTTAATATTAAAATAAAATTACGTTCGTATTAAATCAATGTAACTATTTTAAATTATTTGATTGTTGTATTTGTTTTTATTTAGATAGATAGATAGATAACCTGGAGAGTTAGATTATTATTTTATTCTTTATAGATCGAAAATTAATTCTAAAGTATATTCAAGAATGTATAAGTTTAACATTATAAGTTCAAGGTTCATTCATGTCTATTAATTTAATTTATAATTAAAATTTTATCCATTTTTTAACATACTTATTTACGTGTTTATGATTTATTTGTAAATTTCTACTATTGAAAATTTATGAWTTTATTTATTTAAATATTTATAATTTGTTTTTTAACTGTATGATTGTAACAGGCAGTGTGAGTATGTTTGAGAATACATGCCCGTGCGTGACCTCAAGAGTGCTATCAAGCGCGAGCGCAATTGAGAATACGGCWCATTTAACGGAGTTGAGGCTAAATTGCTCGCACGATTGTATATATCTCGACACATTGAATTCAATGATTTATATGTAGTTATGTTAATGTACGCTAAAAACCGATGTTTGTCTTATTTTATTTATTGGACCTAATGGCTATCCAACAATTCTTACAGGCTCCTCTATACCAAATGAGAATGTAACTATTGAGTCGGAAAGACATAAGATAGGAGGACCGAATGACGGTTGTGCTGAAATAGAAATTCCAGATGATATCCTCCTCCGATCTTCGGGCGACCTCATTGCGGCTATTGTTGAGGATACATATCCGATATTTAGGGACTCTATTGATGACCCGATGTTCCTGAAGGATAGGGCCATATTGGCCCCGACTCTCGATGTTGTGGACTCTGTCAACGAGTACATGAACACTCTGAACTCGAGCGAGGGGTACACCTACCTTAGTTCGGACAGTGCCTGCAAGTCCGACGGTGGGAGTGATTTTTGAATGATTTGCACATGCCTGAATTCTTAAATGGTATAAAGTGTTATGGGGTGCCCAATCACGAGCTGCAGCTGAAGGTGGGGACTCCTGTTATKTTGTTGAGGAACATAGACCACTCAATGGGATTGTGCAATGGGATGAGATTGGTTGTTACGAGACTTTCCACGCACGTCCTTGAAAGCAAAATTCTAATCGGTGCAACGGCAGGCGAAAAAGTGTTGCTTCCCCAAATGAGTCTAACGCCTTCCGACGTTAGGTTACCTTTCAAGTTTCAAAGAAGGCAATCTCTGCTCATGATTTCATATGCGATGACGATAAATAAGAGTCAGGGYCAATCGCTCTCGAACGTCGGCCTTTATCTGAAGAATCCCGTGTTCAGTCATGGTCAGTTATATGTTGACGTGTCGCGTGTCACCCATCGAAAGGGATTGAAGATATTAGTTTGTGGTGATGACGATTCAGGATCAAACATGACCAATAATGTGGTGTATAAAGAAGTATTCACTAACATATGATCTTAACGTTCATGTATATAGTGTGGATTCGATTTATAATTTATCAAGTGTGGATTTTTTTAATTATTTCTCTCAATCTCTATCTCTCTATTTATTTATATTTTCACATATTAAATAATAATAAAAATAATATTAATAGAACTTATATTTTTATATTTAACTTTCTGCCACGTGCATCGCACGAGTGTAAAGAAAAACTAGTTATTTCATAAAAGAACATAAAATTAACCATGGGTCTATTGCATATCAACCTAACATTAAATCATACTTTAATTAATTTCCAAAACAGTGTAAACACTAAAAATAACTATGTACAGTCATGATAGCAATAGCAGAATTGTTTAGAAGCAATATAACTGCAAAAGCCCGATRGGTCAAGGGCTTGAAATTGGTTACTGCACTTGCAAATGTCTGATTTTTATCATATTATTAATATTTTTATATATATTGTTTTGTATCCTTTGTTTTAATGATTTACTTCTTCTGTTTTACATATGAGAATTATTTTGATTAGATGAGAATTTGTTGATTTCATGATTTTGCTAGTATGATCAGATTACTGAATCTTAACAATCTGATTCTATTTATATGAGTTGTAATTTTCAAAGATTAATTGGGGGTTTTCATAATTAGGTTAAACTTCAAGTTTTTTTTTTAATCCTTAGTTACGCTTTGAAAGTCATGAATTGTGCAATGACTTTTCTTGTCTGTCCTGTTTTATATGGTCATTAGTGTTGTTAAATTTTTTTTTTTTTTTTTTTTGTAATTTAATGTGTGCGCGAGATCTTTGCCAGATGATGCACTGATGTATTCGGTTATTTATCGTGTTATGTATATTTTTTGTGTTATTTATATTGTTTTTCATCATAACTTCCTCTATTGAATCTCTAAGTTTATTTTTCTTAAATAATTGAAAAGGTTGGGATCAACCTTGAGCACCAGTGATTAATCCTTGATGCGATGTTTATATAAATCCTTGATGCGGTGTTTATATAGTGATAATAATTGGGTATTACTGATGATTGGAAATAAGAAAATAAGTAAATATGGTATGTTACTGAATGCTGGTATTTTATCGGACTCTAAATCTTTATTGTATTTTATTTAAAATCATGCTTATCCCATACACATTTAATTATTATTTGACGTTACTAGCCATGACCACCCTTAGCTGCTACTGGCTTGTTAATAATTAATATGTTCACGTTCTCATATAATATTTCATTTTGATTATAAACTTTTATACTTTATGTATTTTAGAGTTGCTTAATGTGGGGATAGGACCGACGTTATCAAACACCCGTTAGTTTGTTGGTGCTGCTTTTTGGGCGTTATGGTGTTGTTGTTGTTCTGATATTGTTGTGGTGGTGGTGTTGTGATGTTTCTATATTAGCTGCTTGATGGTGCTGTTGCTGCTGTTCTTTGTTGATGTTTCCTGCTGTTAGTGTTGTTGTTTGTGTTGGTCCTGTTTCCTACTCTTTGTTGCTGCTTCCTGCTGTTTTTTGGTGTTGTTTGTTGAGTTCTGTTTTTCTTGCTGCTGGTTGTTTTAGGTGAAATTATTGTTGTTGTTTTCCTCCTTTCCTGTGATGTAATGTTAATGCATTATGACAAATATTTCTAAATTGTAAAACTTTAAGACAGGTTGTGTTTCTTTTTCTAATGTTTATTAATAGTTGAGAATTTAGAATTGGGCCAAATAGGTATTGGGCTTGAAAATCAGCCCAACAAAAGTTGGAGTTGGGCCAAATAGGGATTAGGCTTGAAATCAGCCCATCCAAAATTAGAACAATAACCAACTGAATTGAGCCAATTTTTTCGGTTCAGTTAACATTCGGTTTGAAGTCAATTTCGTTTCGGTTCGATCCAAAGATTTAGCAGTAATTCGGTTTTCGGTTTTCCAGTTCGGTTCGGTTTTCGGCCGAACCAACCGAAGGCCCACCCCTAGTCTATGTACTTGAAACCCGAATAATGGAAGACTCTTAATCAACATTTCCACTTCTCAGTCATCGATGCAATAAAAAAAATCATGAAACAACTTTTACAGGAATTCTATATTGCACATCCTTGAAAACCTCACAGATAAATGAAGAAGAAAGGTCGGTACAAGAAATCTATAGGAACACCAACATTTAGGAGCAAGTATGATATGACCTGAGCCGGCGAGTGAGCCTCCTGGGCTTTGCCAACAACTGGTTGGGATGAGCTAGAATGCCCAACCTGAACACCAGGCTACGAGTCGCGACGTGATGAGGGCTAACCTGACCATAGCAAGAGGGGTCAGGATTAAGGCTGTAAAGCATCGCTATATAAACCTGACCTGTGTCCCCGCGAGAAGTTTCCAGGTCAGGTCAGGTCAGGCCCTGTAACGGCCCCAAATTCGCGGATTTCCGTTTCCAAGATCCCGGAGAGGGTCCCACTGAATAGACCTGACCTGTGTCCCAGCGAGAAGTTTCCAGGTCAGGTCAGGCCCTGTAACGGCCCCAGATTCGCGGATTTCCATTTCTGAGATTCCAGGAATGGCCCACTGGGCAGAAAACTATAAATATCTCAGCCCCAAGGCTTAGGGAGGTATGATTTTTCTGAGTATTACTTTTCTACTTCATATTATTCCCGATAAATGCTTTCTGACTTAAGTATCGGAGAGGTTTCCACCGAAAAATCCCCGGTGGTCCTTTCAAACGTGTTTTTGTGGAGCATGTCAGGCTTATATCCAGGCGTGATCAAGTTTTTTTTGGTGAAATAGTTGACGCCGTCTGTGGGGAAGAATTCAAAGCTAAGACGTGAGATAACGCATGGCTTCAGACGGGTTACGGCGAGATCTGGTGGGGGAGCTGGGTGGCATGCCAAGGTTCGCCGCACCGTGGGGCATGCCACAATCGATAGGGCCTTCAGTGACAAGGCCAGCGGGGACAGGACCGTCAGCGACAGCTGGGCCAAACACCGCGCAACCCCCCTCTGGGGGATCTGCACAGGTTGATAGTGGGTCGCTGAAGGAAACCTTCCTCAGGCAGCTGTTTGACCTCATTGGAAAGGCGGTGGAGGTGGCTGTGGACAAAAAGTGTAGAATTCTCAAACCCCCCATCCAAGGCACCCCCAGCCCAGGCGGTCCCGCTGCCGGAGACGGAACCATCACGCGTTCAGCGAACGGTCCGGACCCCTCTCCCGGAAGAAGAGGAAAAATTTTCCACTTCTGCTAGCGAAACATCGAGTAAAGCTAACCCGGGCATCGCTAAGCAGATGCAAAATCTGCAGAAGGAGATCAGGGAGTTTAAGAGAAAAATGGTAAGCACGGAGGCGGCGCTGGCACGGAGAGGCACATCGTTCACTGAAGAGTTCATGCGCGATGATGTGCCAAACTCTTATAGATCCCTGGGCTTTGAGTACAAAGGGACAACAGACCCGTGGGATCACCTGAGCCGGTTTGAAATCGCAGCAGCAGTGCATAAATTCTCGGACGTGGTCATGTGTCGGGTCTTCCCAATGACCTTCACAAAATTAGCCCAGATCTGGTTTAGCCAGTTGCCACCGCTCTCTATCAACAATTTTGATGAGTTCAGCTCGGCATTCCTGCATCAGTGTACCAGCTGTAGGAAATATCAGAAAATACCGCTGGAATTGTTTAGCCTGAAGCAAAAAGAGAATGAGAGCATGCGCACATATATCAATCGATTCACAAACGCGAAGCTGGAAGTGCTGTCAGCATCTGAAGAGCTCCTGGTTCACGCATTGGCACAAGAGCTCAGGAGGGGAGAATTTTTTCAGTCATTGGTAGTAAAGCCAGCACTGAAGTTCGGAGAGCTCCTGAAACGGGCAGAGAAGTACATCCATCTGAAGGAAGCTTTAAAAATTAAGGAGAGGGAGAAAAGAAAAGAGACCGATACGACAGAGAAGAGAGGGTACCGACGAAGAGGTCTAGGCCAGATCTGGCGGGAGGACGACCTCATTTCGATAAATACACGCCCCTGGTAACACCTCAGAGGGGAGATCTTGCAAGCGATAGAGAGGCACCCCGATCTTAAGTGGCCCAAAACTTACTCTCAAAAACCGCGAAAAGAAAGGTCTGACCGATTCTGTCGGTACCACAATGAGTACGACCATGACACAGACCAGTGTACTCATTTGAAGGATGAACTAGAAAGAATGGTGCAGGCTGGGCATCTCAAAGAGTATGTGCAGATGAGAAGAGATGAGCCCATATCTGATTCAAGCAGGCGCGATCAACCTCAAGGGAACAGGCATGAGCAGGCTAACGGACGAAGCAGTGTGAGACGGAGTGAGCAAGCTCAGGCCATCCAAGGTGAAATCCTAATGATCACAGGAGGAGAATGGGATGAGCATTCTAAGCGGACCCAGAACAATTATGTGCGGGCAGCGAAAGATCTGGCTAAAAGAACACGCGAGGTAGGACAAATGACACCGAGTCCAAACATCTGCTTTGGATATGAGGATGAGAATTCCATCTTGGCTCCACATATAGACGCTCTAGTCATAACAGCTGCCATCGCTAACTATAATGTCCGGCGGATCTTCGTGGATACGTGAAGTTCATCGGACATCATGTTTTATGACTGCTTCTTGAAGATGAGCTTAGATGTGGAACTAGATGAGGTCACAACCTCACTGGTCGGTTTTGCAGGGGGAGCGCTGAAACCACTTGGCGCGATAAACCTCCTGGTATAGGATGAAGCTCAATCCCAAGAAGTGCATGTTTGGGGTGAGAGCTGGAAAGTCCTGCGCTATATGGTCACGGAAAAAGGCATCGAAGCAAACCCGGAGAAGGTCAGGGCTATCATGGATATGCAGCCTCTGAAAAATGTTAAGGAAATGCAATGCTTAGCTGGACGAATAGCAGCCCTGAGCAGTTTTATCTCACGTTCGGCTAAAAAGAGTCTACCATTTTTTCAGGCTTTACGGAAAAGAGCTCCGTTCCAATGAGATGAAAAATGCCAGGACGCATTTTAAAAGTTGAAGGAGTATCTGGTCGGAATGTCATTGCTCACCAAACCTGTTCAGGGGGAGCCTTTGATCTTGTATTTATCCGTGGGAAAGCAAGCTATTAGCACGGTCCTGATCAGGGAGGAAGGTAAGGTGTAGAGACCAGTACACTATTGGAGCAAGGTCTTGCATGATGTGGAGCTACGTTACGTAGAGTTCGAGCGATCCATGCTAGCTCTGGTCGGGATGGCTCGCAAGCTCCGCCCTTATTTCCTTTCACACAGTGTTATGGTCAGGACTAACTTGCCTTTGAAAGCAATCATGGATAAACCAGAAGCCTCGGGATGCCTGGTGAAATGGATAATTGAACTAAGCGAGTTCGACATCAATTTCGAGACGTGAATGGCAATTAAGGCTCAGGCGTTGGTGGACTTCATGCAGGAAATGACCAGCCCTTTCGAAGAGGCGAAGGAATGGACGATCTACACCGATGGTTCTGTTAGCAACCTCGGCTGTGGTGCACGGGTAGTATTGATAGACCCGGAGGGGGTCACGAAGGAATACGCGGTACGCATGAATTATCCCCTCTTCAATAATTCTGCGGAGTATGAGGCCTTATTGAGAGGGGTACGGATGGCGAAAGACCTGGGCGCAGATCGCATGTGTGCCAAGGCGGACTCACAGCTTATATGTAAACAAATAAATGGAGAATTTGAAACCAGAGAAGAGCATCTGCAAAAATATTTAACCCAATTACGTGAGTTTTCAAGTGGCATGAGCTCTTTGACAATCCATCAAATCCCCAGGGAAGAAAATGGGCGAGCTGATTACCTGGCCAAAGTAGCCAGTTCGGCAACGGACTGTCAGGAAAAAATAATCACCCTGGTGATGGCATATCGGGAGTTCGGGGAAGAAGAGGTGCATGCCTTAGAGGAGGGTGAGTGATTAGAGTAGATTTGTCCTTATTTTTATTAGCTTTTTAGTTCGTTTTTATATTTGTTTTTGGTATAAGTTGGACGATTTAAGCTTAATCTCGTATTTTTATAATTCCAGCTTATTTTACCGCATTTTGATCGTAATTGATGCAAGTAGGTGATATTTCGTTGTTTTTCACCTTACAGCTAAGTAACCGGAAGAGTTTAACGCGTAATAGACGAGGTTCGATGTTCAAGAAGTGAAGAACAAGCTTTCCGGTGAAACGAGTAGCAAAAGATCGAGAATTTGAGACATACGTGCAGTCGCGTCGACTGACGCGACCGTCGACGCACCGTTGACGCGAGCCATGCCAGCGACTCATGACCGCGTCAGTCGACGCTCCGTCGACGCTACTTGCTGAAGCGTCAATGTCGACGCACAAGGGTCGACGCAACGTCGACGCTAGCTGCTGAAGCGTCGATGTCGACGCACACCGTCGACGCACCTGCCCAGCCGACGTGCACACCTGCCGACCAAGTCTGCCGAGTCCCGCCGAGCACCTGCTCGCGTCAGTCGACGCTCCGTCAACGCGATGGCCCAGAATTCGGAAATTAGGGTTTCTTATGCGCCAAGTCATGCAAAATCTATATAAACCCTCTATATTTCGGATTTTAAGAGGAACACACGACCCCCTAGGGTATTTGAGCTGATAATACACATAATTCCACATCTCATAACGAGATTTGAAGACGGAGATCAAGGATCGAAGAACAACGCGTCCAAAACATCGAGTTCGAGTTCGGGATTCGTTCTTTGCCCAAGATCAACGTTCAACCTCTAGAATAGCTGGAGCTTTTTACTGCTTTCTTTAGTTCCAATAAGTTTTCTAAACTCTTAGTTAATTTAGTAGTTAATTTCTAGTTTAATTGTTAGTTTAATTCTTAGTTAATGCTAGAACTAGTTTAATTAGCTTAATCATTTATAATCATTTATGCTTGTTATTGGATATTGGTTAATTTAGTTGATTTTATGCGATTGATTTATGCTTAGTTATTCGTTAATCTTAGATTCATATGATACATTGCTTAGTGATAATTTATTATATTCATGCTGTTAGATTAGTTGCTATTAATTCTTAGTTCTTTAGTTCAAGTAGTTTAATTATCGCTCGAAGTTGATAATTTAGTTAGAATAATTAGTTTAAATAGATTTAGTTTAATTATCGCTTTAGTTATAATGATCGAATTAATCTTTTCAAACCCCCAAATGTATATGTATGTTATTCGTAATTGAGAAAAACATTGATAAAACCGAACAGTTGTTTCCTCGAGAGATACGACTCGAGTCAAACTCATCACCCTACAGTTACCTCGTACACTTGCGAGCAAACTGACGTGCTTTTAAATTAATTATTAAAAATGGGGTGCACAAAAGTTTGAGTAAAAAAATTTAGCGTCGTTGCCGGGGAAGCAATGAGTAGGAATTAAAGATGTTTTTCGTTTTATTTTCCTTTTGATTTATTAGTTTATTTTTATTTTTATTTTTACTTGGTCTTTGCCATTTGGTACGTTGATGTATTGTTGAGTTTATGCAAGGAAGGCGATCACTTCAACACGACCTTGTACCATTCATTGACAACATCCACCGTTCAAATCCACCGAGACAAAGACCCGTTTTTATTCCCGAGGACGATTCCTCAACAGCAACTGATTTTGCTTGTGATCAAGTTTCCAACATTATGTTAGAAGCAAATCCAATTCGAAATGGAGATTCACCATCGAGATCACCACCACGACCCATCATTGCGAGACAAGATGCGGGGAGAAATGAAGGAGTCGACCAGCAGGAAAACGTGATCGGTCACCAACCCAACATGGCGAATATGAGGCACAACGAAGAAATGAACAACAATGATATTCGCCAACACAACATCGAGAACGTGGCAATTAGGAACGAAGATTTTCTGCAGCATAACGCGTATGCTAACAATCAAGGGCACGTGAATGATTGGTTGGAGAATCAAGATCATGGTTACGAGAAAAATAATTTCGGAAGGAGATACGAGCGCGAGCACCAGTACGCGCATGACGACCACTATGAGAGAGCTAATGAACGAGTTAGGGAACCAAGGGGAGATAGAGCGCCTCGACAGCGAGATTTGGCACGCCCGAAGGTTGTGCTTTATGGGTCTGCTATTGTTCTTGGCCCGACTGCAAGGGAAGTAGAGATTAAACCGCATCAAATTAATTTACTTCTGACTTTTCACGGAAATGCCCACGAAGACCCTTTAGCGTTTTTGAACTACTTTATCGATGAAGTGGGCAGATTTGTAGGCCATGGTCTAAACCGGGAGGAGATGCAAATGATTTGTTTCCCTTATAGCATGAAAGACAAGGCGAAGACATGGTTACTGTCCTTAGAACCAAGGTAATTAACTGATTGGGATATGATAAGCGAGAAGTTCTTAAATCAATACTATTCGGCACAAACAACGGGGCAAATTCGGAGGCAGATTGCTAACTTCGAACAAGTGGAGGGAGAACTATTTCATGAAACATGGGAGCGTTACAAATCACTTTTACAAGCATGCCCCCATCATAGCTATTCCCCCGAGATAATTAATCAGTTTTTCTTTGATGGTTTGTCGCCCATGGGGAAGAGCCAAGTTGAAATAGCAGCAGGAGGAGATTTTGGTGATTTAACGGCCCGCGAGGCAAAACGAGTATTGGAGAAACTGAGTGAAAAATCTAGAGAAACCAACTCTCGGCCTCGTAAATTGAAAGTTAATGAGATCTCCATCCCTGATCCTGACTTAGATGATGGAAGATTAGTCAAAGCAAAGTGCGAAGAGATATTTGAGGAGAAATTGGCAGCTTGGAAGGCCGAGCGGGCAAGCAAGGCCTCTTCGAAGAAGACTAATGCGATGTGTCACCAATGCGGATCCCCCGAATATTTAGCCGATATGTGCCCGTTCAACAACGAACAACGAGGGGACGTCAACGCCATCCAGCACTATTCGAATCAACAACATTCGGGGCAGAGACCACCACACATGCAAACACCTGCTCAGTCGACTGATCAACTTTTAGTCTGGCAACAGAACCAAGTTGCCGAAACTATTCGGAACCGAGACGGCCTCACACATGTTCAGGAGGAAATGAAGGGAGTTCGAGACGATATGAAAGAATTGAGAACGATGATGGCTGAAATGGCCAAAAGCACTCTTGAAAATTCGTCAGGACTAAGAAGATTGGAGATAATGGTAGGACAATTGGCAACTGACATGGCATCATTGAAGAAGGAGAAAAATACTCTTCCAAGCCAAACGGAACAAGCCTCGGCTATTCATGTGCTGAGAAGCGGGAAAGAAGTGGATAACTGCATCGAGCTAGGAAAGGAGGGAGACAAGAAAGAGACCGAGACCCAACCTCCGGGAGCAGTGAAGAACAAGAAATCGACAGCAACTGAAGACCCCATCGATTCCTTGAATTCGCCGCCCAAGAAGTTGACTGTTTATGATCATGTTCCCTTCCCAAGTCGCCTACGTCCGGCCAAGGAGAATAAGAGATTCATGGAGCTATATAATTTATTGAAAAATGTCAATATTAACCTCCCCCTGATAGAGGTGATAAAGACAATGCCGGCGTTTTTTGAAGTTTTTCAAAGATCTAGCATCAAAGGAAAGGCGTTTGGCTACAAATCAGCCTGTAGCTTTGATAAGAGAAGTTGGAGATATGTTTAAGCAACCATTGCCACCTAAAGAGAAGGATCCCGGGAGTTTTTGCATAACTATTTCTCTCGGGAATGGACAAACGGCAAGAGGGATGCTCGATCTTGGCGCTAGCATAAATTTGATGCCCCATTCGATTTACAAGGAATTTGGCCTAGGACCGCTGAAGCCGACCACGATGAAATTACAATTGGCGGATAGAACGATAAGGCTACCTTTGGGGATTGTGGAGGATGTCTTAGTACAAGTAGACAAGCTAGTAGTTCCGGTCGATTTTGTCATTATGGATGTTGGTGACGTACAAAGCGAGAACCGAGAACACACCATTTTGTTAGGACGTCCGTTCATGTCTACAACGCGTACGGTGATCGATGTAAACGAGGGGAGGGTGACTATGTCCGTATTGGGCGAAACGGTGACGTTTTCACTTCAAGATTTTCACAAGAATCCTGCATCGTTTGTTAAGAACGATTGTTCAACTGTTGATTTAGTAGATTCTTGCGCGAATGAGCTCTTGAGCATCGGCACGATTGAAGAGTTTGATAATGTAGAGGCATTTGATGATGGATTGCCCATGCGGTTTGACGTGCCTGAAAATGAGCCAAAAGTGGAGTTGAGACCACAACGAGATCGTTCGAAGTTTGAGCCAAGAGAAGAGACGAAGCCACCGCATAATCATTCAAGAATGTGTTTCCCTCGACCCCTACAAGAATTTTAAACGTACGAAGAAAAGGGCGAGGCTAATAGCAAGGATTGGACAACGAAGAAGAAGAATTCGAACGAAGTTTTTAACGAGAAGTTCAAGGTTGGTCAACTAGTGCTGTATAATTCCGATCGTAAGTTTGATCCAACCAATTTTGAAGTTGCATGGAGTGGACCATTTTTAATAAAGGAGATGGATGAGTATGGTGTAGCAACACTTTACGATGAGAGTGCAAAATCGAGTTTCCAAGTCCACAAGCATCGACTTAGCCTTATTTCGAGGAATATATGAAGAGTCGAGATAGGAGCAAGAAGGAGTTCGTGGACCCACCACGAGCTAGAAATTGATCGAAGCAATTGCGTCGAGCATATGACGTTAAATGTTGCGCTTCTTGGGAGGCAACCCAAGCGTTGGTTAGTTTTTGTTTTATTTTCTTTTATTTTATTTATTTCTGTCTTTTTATATTGTGTCAATTGCCGTGGTACGTTTATGTGTGTGTTGATGTGCAGAAAATATGATAAATCGCTTATTCTGGACAACGGTTATATAGCGGAAGCTCGCTACCGCAAGGCCTTACCGCTAGTTCCACTCGAGGCGTTAACGATGACGATCAAACCACTGAACCTACCGCTTAACGCATCAATCATGGATTACGATGATTTCGTCGATCGAGGTCGCAATCCGACCCAAGTTAGCCGCAGTCCGGCAACCTTTTGATGAGCTGCAACCCAGCCATTTACGACGTTGGCCGCAATCCGGCCGTTTCAAATCCAAAAAGACGTGCCACCGGGCACTTGCGCGTCGCAATTGATCACAATCATGTTTTGTTTTTGTTTGTTTTTTGTTTATAGGTTTGTTCGGGACAATCTAGTCACGCGATCTAAGACGAAGGATAATTGCACATGCGTTTTTAGAGAGACTCGGCCATCGAATTTTCAGGGATGTTTTCTTATCTCCCATACTCTTATTTTCTTTAATATTTATGACAATCAGGAGATTGCCAAGTTTTTAGGGAGGGGGTGGTTGAGTATGGTTAGTGCAATTTGATGTCTTTTGTTTTGAAATGCATATTTTTGATGTGATTGATCGCTATTTCTACGCTTATTTGTGTTTGTATGGCATGCCTGTCGAAGTTGACTATGTATGATTATTTGTTTTTCGTCTTTGAGCGTGCATAAGTGCATAATTTTTCAAAATTTATTATTATATATTGTAAAATGGTACTTGGACGCAATCGATTTCGCAAAACCTTAAAAGCAGCGTCAATTCAAAATATTTTCATGCAAAAAGCCAGCGAGTAGCCTGAGTGTTTATCATCTTTGCATGTGCTTGAATAAGTTTCAGTCTTGATATCTCTTTGAAACCGCTGTGTGTAGTCGACTTTGAAAATGAAGTTAAGGCACATATAAAACCCTATTCCGGCCATATTCATAAATTTTAAGCACTATAAATTCCGAATGAGCCAATCATAGCCAAATATCCATGCCTATAGCCATGAGTGTTTTTGAGACGACCCCTACAACCCATTAAAAGCGTGGGGTAGGAGTTCGTATTTTTATTGGTTATTTGAGTCTTGGAAATTTTTATTAGGAATTTATTATTTTTGTAATTAAGGACCACCATCCGAAAAATAAAAAAAAAAGAAAAAAATTAATACCCCATAAAAATAATAATATAAAGGGGGAAATAAAAAAATAAAAGATAGGATGGTGGATATGTTGATTAATTGCCTACGCGCTTGTAAAGGCTTGAGTTTAATTGTTTATTTTATGAAGCCTTATGTTTAAAAGGCAAAAGAGTTGTGATTAAGTGGTTTGAGCTTTCAGTCGGTTTTATGGTTTGCGAGTTGGGAAATAGCCTATATTTTAAGGCTACGTTATGAGAGTTAAGTGAGGTTTTTATTTTTGAGCGAGGTGAAGCAATTTGCTTCTCGATTAGATTAGGTTGAGTGAGCGATTAGCCACACGACTTATATATTCCACACCCGTCCAAAGAGCCTTACATTACAACCCGCAAAGACCTTTTCTGATTCTTAGTTTTGACAGCACACTTAATTTGCGATTGAGAAGAGATTGATTTTCTGTGCTTATTTATTGTGCATGTAATTGTATGATTTGAGTGTATACACGTCCCATGCAGAAAATACTTGAGTGCTTTTGAGCGTACTTATATATATTATCCTTCG
>BMAC01000667.1:442026-477800 GCA_014905375.1 Phtheirospermum japonicum
ATAGCTCCATGAATCTCTTATTCTCCTTGGCCGGACGTAGGCGACTTGGGAAGGGAACATGATCATAAACAGTCAA
Organism: Phtheirospermum japonicum; assembly: GCA_014905375.1. Lineage (NCBI taxonomy): Eukaryota > Viridiplantae > Streptophyta > Magnoliopsida > Lamiales > Orobanchaceae > Phtheirospermum > Phtheirospermum japonicum. The sequence continues at coordinate 442,103 of BMAC01000667.1, forward strand.
CTTCTTGGGCGGCGAATTTAAGGAATCGATGGGGTCTTCAGTTGCTGTCGATTTCTTGTTCTTCACTGCTCCCGGAGGTTGGGTCTCGGTCTCTTCCTTGTCTCCCTCCTTTCCTAGCTCGATGCAGTTATCCACTTCTTTCCCGCTTCTCAGCACATGAATAGCCGAGGCTTGTTCCGTTTGGCTTGGAAGAGTATTTTTCTCCTTCTTCAATGATGCCATGTCAGTTGCCAATTGTCCTACCATTAACTCCAATCTTCTTAGTCCTGACGAATTTTCAAGAGTGCTTTTGGCCATTTCAGCCATCATCGTTCTCAATTCTTTCATATCGTCTCGAACTCCCTTCATTTCCTCCTGAACATGTGTGAGGCCGTCTCGGTTCCGAATAGTTTCGGCAACTTGGTTCTGTTGCCAGACTAAAAGTTGATCAGTCGACTGATGTAGCTTTGATAAGAGAAGTTGGAGATATGTTTAAGCAACCATTGCCACCCAAAGAGAAGGATCCCGGGAGTTTTTGCATAACTATTTCTCTCGGGAATRGACAAACGGCAAGAGGGATGCTCGATCTTGGCGCTAGCATAAATTTGATGCCCCATTCGATTTACTAGGAATTTGGCCTAGGACCGCTGAAGCCGACCACGATGAAATTACAATTGGCGGATAGGACGATAAGGCTACCCTTGGGGATTGTGGAGGATGTCTTAGTACAAGTAGACAAGCTAGTAGTACTGGTCGACTTTGTCATCATGGATGTTGGTGACGTACAAAGCGAGAACCGGGAACACACCATTTTGTTAGGACGTCTGTTCATGTCTACAACGCGCACGGTGATCGATATAAACGAGGGGAGGGTGACTATGTCCGTATTGGGCGAAACGGTGACGTTTTCACTTCAAGATTTTCACAAGAACCCTGCATCGTTTGTTAAGAACGATTGTTCTACTATTGATTTAGTAGATTCTTGCGCGAATGAGATCTTGAGCATCGGCACGATTGAAGAGTTTGATAATGTAGAGGCATTTGATGATGGATTGCCCATGAAGTTGAACGTGCCTGAAAACGAGCCAAAGGTGGAGTTGAGACCACAACGAGATCGTTCGAAGTTTGATCCAAGAGAAGAGACGAAGCCACCGCATAATCATTCAAGATGTGTTTCCCTCGACCCTTACAAGAATTTTAAACGTACGAAGAAAAAGGGCGAGGCTAATAACAAGGATTGGACAACGAAGAAGAAGAATTCGAACGAAGTTTTTAACGAGAAGTTCAAGGTTGGTCAACTAGTGCTGTATAATTCCGATCGTAATTTTGATCCAACCAAGTTCGAAGTTGCATGGAGTGGACCATTTTTAATAAGGGAGATGGATGAGTATGGAGTCGCCACTATATACGATGAGAGTGCAAACACGGGATTCCAAGTCCACAAGCATCGACTTAGGCGTTATTACGAGAGATATATGAAGAGTCGAGATAGGAGCAAGAAGGAGTTCGTGGACCCACCCCGAGCTAGAAATTGATCGAACAATTGTGTCGAGCATATGACGTTAAGTGTTGCGCTTCTTGGGAGGCAACCCAAGCGTTGGTTAGTTTTTGTTTTATTTTCTTAATTTTCTTTTATTTTACTTCTATCTTTTTATATTGTGTGAATTGCCGTGGTACGTTTATGTGTGTGTTGATGTGTTGATGTGCAGAAAATATGATAAATCGCTTATTCTGGACAACGGTTATATAGCGGAAGCTCGCTACCGCAAGGCCTTACCGCTAGTTCCACTCGAGGCGTTAACGATGACGATCAACCACTGAACCTACCGCTTAACGCAGCAATCATGGATTACGATGATTTCGTCAATCGAGGTCGCAATCCGACCCAAGTTAGCCGCAGTCCGACAACCTTTTGATGAGCTGCAACCCAGCCATTTATGACGTTGGCCGCAATCCGGCCGTTTCAAATCCAAAAGACGTGTCACCGGGCACTTGCGCATCACAATTGATCACAATCATGTTTTGTTTGTTTGTTTTTGTTTATGTTTATAGGTTTGTTCGGGACAATCTAGTCACGCGATCTAAGACGAAGTATAATTGCACATGCGTTTTTAGAGAGACTCGACCATCGAATTTTCAGGGATGTTTTCTTATCTCCCTTACTCTTATTTTCTTTAATATTTATGACAATCAAGAGATTTCCAAGTTTTTAGGAAGGGGGGTGGTTGAGTATGGTTAGTGAAATTTGATGTCTTTTGTTTTGAAATGCATATTTTTGATGTGATTGATCGGTATTTCTACGCTTATTTGTGTTTGTATGGCATGCCTGTCAAAGTTGACTATGTATGATTATTTGTTTTCGTCTTTGAGCGTGCATAAGTGCATAATTTTTCAAAATTTATTATTATATAATGGTACTTGGACGCAATCGATTTCGCAAAATCTTAAAAGCAGCGTCAATTCAAAAATTTTCATGCAAAAAAGCCAGCGAGTAGCCTGAGTGTTTATCATCTTTGCATGTGCTTGAATAAGTTTCAGTCTTGATATCTCTTTGAAACCGCTGTGTGTAGTCGACTTTGAACATGAAGTTAAGGCACATAAAAAAAAAAAACCTATTCCGGCCATATATTTTTAGCCACTATAAATTTCGAATGAGCCAATCATAGCCAAATATCCATGCCTATAGCCATGAGTGTTGTTGAGATGACCCCTACAATCCATTAAAAGCGTGGGGTAGGAGTTCGTATTTTTATTGGTTATTTGGGTCTTGGAAATTTTTATTAGGAATTTATTATTTTTGTAATTAAGGACCACCATCCGAAAAATAAAAAAAAAATAAAAAAAAATTTAATACCCCATAAAAAAAATAATAATAATAAAGGGGGAATAAATAAAAATAAATAATAGGATGGTGGACATAGTGCTGATTAATTGCCTACGCGCTTGTAAAGGCTTGAGTCTAATGGTTTATTTCGTTAAGCCTATTGTTTAGAAGGCAAGAGTTGTGTAAGAAGCATGATATATGCTTCAATTGTACTTCAGTGGTTTGAGCTTTCAGTCGGTTTACGAGTTTTTGAGTTGAGGAATAGCCTATATGTTTAAAGGCTACGTTATGAGAGTTAAGTGAGGTTTTTATTTTTGAACGAGGTGAAGCAATTAGCTTCTCGATTAGATTAGGTTGAGTGAGCGATTAGCCACACGACTTATATATACCATACTCGTCCAAAGAGCCTTACGTTACAACCCGCGAAGACCTTTTCTGATTCTTAGATTTGATAGCACACTTAATTTGCGATTGAGAAGAGATTGATTTTCGGTGCTTATTTACTGTGCATGTAATTGTATGATTTGAGTGTATACACGTCCCATGCAGAAAATACTTGAGTGCTTTTGAGCGTACTTATAAATATTATCCTTCGTGAGGAAGCATGATTTTATTTTGAAGCGACAATGTAATAATGGTCAAGTGTTTGACGTTGCGTGACTTGTACCTGTATTTTCAGAATTATGTATGTAGCATAGCACGACTCTTTGCTTGAACTGATTTTCATTCTAGTTATACTTTGAAATCATCGTTTGTTCGAGGACGAACAAACCAATAGAGCGGGGGTAGTTGATTAGAGTAGATTTGTCCTTATTTTTATTAGCTTTTTAGTTCGTTTTTATATTTGTTTTTGGTATAAGTTGGACGATTTAAGCTTAATCTCGTATTTTTATAATTCCAGCTTATTTTACCGCATTTTGATCGTAATTGATGCAAGTAGGTGATATTTCGTTGTTTTTCACCTTACAGCTAAGTAACCGGAAGAGTTTAACGCGTAATAGACGAGGTTCGATGTTCAAGAAGTGAAGAACAAGCTTTCCGGTGAAACGAGTAGCAAAAGATCGAGAATTTGAGACATACGTGCAGTCGCGTCGACTGACGCGACCGTCGACGCACCGTTGACGCGAGCCATGCCAGCGACTCATGACCGCGTCAGTCGACGCTCCGTCGACGCTACTTGCTGAAGCGTCAATGTCGACGCACAAGGGTCGACGCAACGTCGACGCTAGCTGCTGAAGCGTCGATGTCGACGCACACCGTCGACGCACCTGCCCAGCCGACGTGCACACCTGCCGACCAAGTCTGCCGAGTCCCGCCGAGCACCTGCTCGCGTCAGTCGACGCTCCGTCAACGCGATGGCCCAGAATTCGGAAATTAGGGTTTCTTATGCGCCAAGTCATGCAAAATCTATATAAACCCTCTATATTTCGGATTTTAAGAGGAACACACGACCCCCTAGGGTATTTGAGCTGATAATACACATAATTCCACATCTCATAACGAGATTTGAAGACGGAGATCAAGGATCGAAGAACAACGCGTCCAAAACATCGAGTTCGAGTTCGGGATTCGTTCTTTGCCCAAGATCAACGTTCAACCTCTAGAATAGCTGGAGCTTTTTACTGCTTTCTTTAGTTCCAATAAGTTTTCTAAACTCTTAGTTAATTTAGTAGTTAATTTCTAGTTTAATTGTTAGTTTAATTCTTAGTTAATGCTAGAACTAGTTTAATTAGCTTAATCATTTATAATCATTTATGCTTGTTATTGGATATTGGTTAATTTAGTTGATTTTATGCGATTGATTTATGCTTAGTTATTCGTTAATCTTAGATTCATATGATACATTGCTTAGTGATAATTTATTATATTCATGCTGTTAGATTAGTTGCTATTAATTCTTAGTTCTTTAGTTCAAGTAGTTTAATTATCGCTCGAAGTTGATAATTTAGTTAGAATAATTAGTTTAAATAGATTTAGTTTAATTATCGCTTTAGTTATAATGATCGAATTAATCTTTTCAAACCCCCAAATGTATATGTATGTTATTCGTAATTGAGAAAAACATTGATAAAACCGAACAGTTGTTTCCTCGAGAGATACGACTCAAGTCAAACTCATCACCCTACAGTTACCTCGTACACTTGCGAGCAAACTGACGTGCTTTTAAATTAATTATTAAAAATGGGGTGCACAAAAGTTTGAGTCAGTGAGCAGGATTGGCGCCACCCTATCAAAAGATACTTGGAAAAAGGAGAGCTGCTAAGTAATAAAGGAGAGGCACATAAGCTACGAATCAGGTCAGCCAGGTTTTGTACCATAAAGGGAGAGCTTTTCAGAAGGGGATACAGGCAGCCTCTCTTGCGATGCGTAAGCCAGCAGGAAGGTGCTCACCTTCTAAGAGAAATACACGAGGGTTGTTGCGGTAATCATATGGGAGCGAGAGCCCTATTTCTGGACATCACTGCGGAAAGAGGCTGAGGACTTTGTCAAAAGGTATGAAAAATGCCAAAAGATGTCCTCTATGACTCACCAACCAGGAGAAAAGCTCATGACCATGAGCTCTCCATGCCCCTTTGCGAAATGGGGGATAGACCTGGTCGGACCATTTCCAATGGCCCCAGCCCAGAAGAAATTCTTGATTGTGGCCATTGATTACTTCAGCAAGTGGGTAGAAGCCGAGACTCTGGCAAAAATTACTGAGCAGGCGGTGATGGGCTTCATTTGGAAAAACATAGTGTGCCGGTTCGGCGTTCCAAGGGTCATGGTCTCGGACAATGGTACCCAGTTCATGGGAGCTAAGATCAGAGCTTGGTGCACTAAAATGAAAATTGACCAACACTTCACATCTGTTTACCACCCGCAAGCAAATGGTCAGGTCGAAGTGACCAACCGCATTCTCGTCTAGGGAATTAAAACGCGTTTAGAGAGGTCGGGAGGTAAATGGGTGGAGGAGTTAAGTTCGATCCTCTTGGCTTATCGTACTAACCCTAAAGAAAGCACGGGCAAAACCCCTTTCAGCTGAATATACGGCATTGATGCCGTTATTCTTGCAGAGATCAGCCTTGAAACCCACCGGATCAAGAATTTTGATGAAAGCCAAAACAGTGCACTAGTACAGGATGCGCTGGACTTAATTGAAGAAAAAAGAGATCGGGGAGCGGTCAAGATGGAGCATATACGAAGACGAATTCGGATGGCATATAATAAAACGGTTAGGAGAAGATATTTCCAGGTAGGAGACCTGGTCTTACATAGGGCTGATCTGGGAAAAACCAAGGGAAAGCTGGATGCCACTTGGCAAGGGCCGTTTCGAGTCACAAAAGTCTTGACCGGTGGTGCTTACAAGCTGGAGGAAATGGATGGGGTTGAGATACCCCGAGCATGGAACATATTGAATTTATGAAAATCTTATTTGTAATGTGATTTTACAAAACTTATTTACTGATGATGCAGGTTCATTCTTATTTGTCAACTAATTAATCTCTCTAAAGCCAAGAGTGACTAAGGGCGGATGCCCCAATCTCCCTGACCTGATTGTCAGTTAAAGCCAGGATTGGCTAAGGGCAGATGCCCCAATTTTCCTGACCTGATTGTCAGTTTAAGCTAGGATTGGCTAAGGGCGGATGCCCCAATCTTCCTGACTTGATTTTCAGTTAACGCCAGGATTGGCTAAGGACGGATGCCCAAATCTTCCTGACCTGATTGTCAGTTAAATCCAGGATTGGCTAAGGGCGGATGCCTCAACTTTCCTGACCTGATTGTCAGTTTAAGACAGGATTGGCTAAGGGCGGATGCCCCAACTTTCCTGGCCCGATTGTCAAAAAGGACCAGGTTTGGCTAAGGACTGACATCCTGAACCGGCTAAGGTCTAGTTACCAGAGAAGGACAGGTGGGCTAAAGGTTAACATCCTAAGTTTTCCTGATCTTATTATTTGTATCCAAAGATAAATTCTTGCCCAGAAATATCCATCACAAACTCTGGAAAATACATAACAGACATACGCACGCCCTTCTTATAATAAAATGGAAATGGGCAAGTTTGATTACAATTGCAGCGTAAAGACACAAAATAAAAATAGAAGCCAAGATATTCATCCCCGAGAAGAGAAAGCCCTACGGTCAGAAGCCAAGATTCGACAGATGCGCCATAGCTCGCGCTCCGTCTCATGCAGGCGCTAGCGATATCTGTCAGCCCGCTCGGAGATGGCTTGAACTTTGTTGGCAGCGAGGGTTAATCGATTCATAGATTCAGTCAGGTAGGCCTTTTCCTCCTCTAGTTGACGGTTAAAATGGCGCATATTGGCCCACTCGCATTTGTAGTGGCGTTTTATCTGCCTCTTCCTTTCCAGAAAATGGCATATTTGGATGATCTTCTCTCGAAGGACTAGTAGTTTATCGGTGAGTTTAAATTTTCCGCAAACAAGGAAATGTTTTTTTGTTTGACAATATCAATTTCATCAAGTAAGGAAGCGGAAGAGGAAGCCATATTGAGAAAAGAGTAATGATAATGTACACAAGCAGGAAAAGAGCTTTTATAGATAGAAAACAAGCATGATTGTCCTGAGGGTTTCCTGAAATCATGGAAACCCTAAGTATGTACAGATAAAATCGCAAAAGAAAAAACATTAGCTCAAAGGCTACGAACAAGACAAAAAGCAAGGACCCCGAGCTAAGCCCCATAATCCGCTGTGGTCAGCTCTCCCTCGACAGGATCAGTAGCCTTGGAGACCTCCCCAAAATCTTTCTCAAACTGAGTTGGGCCTTGCAGCTCACCCAGGTTGGCGAAGGTCGGAGAGTTCACAGCCGTTGTTAAGGCTAGTGTCAATGACTGAGCGGGGGGGAGAAGAAGCTGAAGAAGACGAGCAGAAAGCTTGGCGGACATGATCGGCGAATTCGGCAGCACCCAGCTGGTGAAGATGATCATCCTCGGCGACATGGCTGAGCTTGTTGGCTCAGGAGGAGTCTTCAAGGGGATGGAGAGGTCGAAGGGGGTGGAGGGATTCTCGGCGGACCACTTGGCCTGAGCATCCAGACCAAAATGATAGAACACCACGGCCTCGGGAACCAAGGTGTCATATACATCGATGGAGCCCAAGAAGGCCTGGAGAGTGATCTCCCTGGTCAGCTGGATCAAGCGCTGACCTTCTTTAGAATTGAGGAACTCGAGCCTGCCTTCTGCTCATCCCTCAGTTCAACCCGTGCTCTCTCCGTCTGCCTCTCCCTCAGCCCGAGCTCGCTGGATCTTGTCCTTGAGTTCTTGTTCGCGGAGAAGGGCCAAGGCACGGTGCTTGCCTTCTGACTCTTTGGCCCCTTAGAGCTCTACCCGCGCTGCTCCCAGATCAGATCGGGCTATCTCTAGCTCTACCTTCAACAACTCCACCTCTGCCTCAGCAACTTGTAGTTTAGCCTTGGCGTCATGAGCTTCCGCATGGCTGTCCTTGACTCTGGAGATCAGCCTCTTCTCTCGCTCTTGCAAGGCTTCATATTTTTTCGCCAGGTCAGCCTGCAGCATGGACCCCCTGGCTCGGGCTAGCAGAGATGCCCTCCTCACAACAGCATGGTGCAAGGAGATGGTAAATAAAGGTCCTAGGAGACAAGGAAAATAATAGTGACAAAATTATTAATATCTTTACCTAGGCCTCTGCCTGACAGTAAGACTCGATCAACTCATGGTCAGACAGCTTGTCCACAACTCGACGATCGGCGGGAGGGGCTAAACCCATCACGAATTGGGTCGCCACGTCCCCTGGACAATTCAGGACCGACCTGTTAAACAAGGACTGGTTGGGATGGCGAGGTACTTGCGACCCAGCTTCAGGGCCGGATCGAGCCCCAGTTCGCATGCGCTTACGGGGGATCAACTGTGCCTCGTCCTCAAGGTCCAGCAAGGTCAGGTCTATTATGGGATGGGTCGTTGGGTAAGGAGTGACATCCCCTACCTGCTCAGGATTTCTCTCTGGGCCCGCGGTTTAGGTCAGGACAGTCGGGGGCCCACTAGCCATTTCCTCGGGCTAAACGGCAGGTCGCACTAGAGGTGCGATTACCTCGGGGGGGAAGGGATGGAGGCCCTTATGGCTTCACCCATAGGACTCTTTTGGCTCCCTGCGGTAGTTCTCCTTTGCATTGCTGCTAGCAGTGCTTGCATCATTGTGACTAAAAAAAATGGTAAAGTACATGTGGGGAAATTTAACAAGAAATAATAAAAATAAAGACACAAAAGGTGGAGAAATAGGTCAGCTTGGGAATATACCAATGTCAGGAGGCAAAGTCCCATTCTCTTGCCAAGTATTAAAGAAGGTCAGGAGATCAGATTTGAGAAGTTGGGTTAATTTGAAAACATTTTGGTTAAGGGTGGAAATTTTCTTAGTCAGGTGCGGAGGCCTGTCACCCTTGGGCAAATGTGCTTGTGGAGGTAGAACGCTGATCGAAATAGGGTAAAAGCCCCAATCTCCCGAGTACTGAACAAAAAAGAATTCTTCTTCCAGGCCTTATTAGAAGAAGGAAGGCCGACCAGGAAGTGGACATCAGGTCGGCCAGATAAATAGACGAAGACCGAGGAGCTCTTGGCTTGAAACAGGACATAGAACAGCTGAGTTATGAGGGTAATCCCGAAAAATTAAGCCGCTAGGTGAAAACCGTCCATAACCCTAAAGGCATTGGGAACAAATTGATGTACCGGAATCTGCACTAGTGTAGAAACTGCATTCTAGAACAGAACATCATGGTGCATCCAGAAAGGTATTTAAAATACTGTTCTGGATTAAACTTTCTAGAACGGTATTTGAAATTACCGTTCTGGATAGATGATTTTCCAGAACGGTTTTAAAATACCGTTCTGGAAAGTAGACATTCCAGAACGGTTACGGAAAAATCGTTCTGGATTATGTGTCGATCCAGAACGGTATTCGGATAACGTTCTGGAATGTGTGCATTCTAGAACGGTATTTTTAAAACCGTTCTAGGTTGACGTACATTCCAGAATGTTATTAAAATATCGTTCTGGAATGTAAGTCAATCCAGAACGCTTTTAAGAAAACCGTTCTAGAAAGTCTTTTCGAAATTTAATACCGCCTGAATGAAAATTTTTACCGCCTATATTTTTCCTTTCTAGAACGGTATTTTCAAAACCGTTCTGGATTGACATACATTCCAGAACGGTATTAGAATATCGTTCTGGAATGTACGTCAATCTAGAACGGTTTTTAGAAAACCGTTCTCGAAAGTCTTTTTGAAATATAATACCGCGTGAATAAAAATTTTTTGCCGCCCATATTATTTCTTTCCAGAACGGTATTTTTAAAACCGTTTTGGATTGACATACATTCCAGAATAGTATTTTAATACCATTTTGGACTGTATGTCAATCCAGAATGGTTTGAAAAAAAACCGTTCTCGTAAGTGTTTTCCAATTATAATAAAAGCCCCACTTACATTTTCTATTTCTTTTCTTTTTCTATTTCTATGTTTTCCTCCGCCTGCCTTTTGCGCCTTCTCTTTCAAGCGCCTCGTCTTCCTCCTCTCTCCGCCGCCGCCTTGAGAGCTGGCCACCACCTCCTCATGATGGCCTCCTGCCCATCCTCCTCTACATTAAAGGGTTTGGTTTGGACAATAACCTTAAACGAAGCCTTTTCTCCCATCAAGTGTGTGTAACCCTAACCCCAAACCAGAAAACCCATGACCCTCCCTGCAACGGCGGTGGCTCCACCATCGTCGCCGCAGCATCCCCTCCACCAAGATCTTATCTCCCTCCAAACCCACTTCTCCGACTTCTTCCACAACTTACAAACCAACCCTCCTCTTAAAACTTTTTTGTACGACAGAATCTCAAAAAACCCCTTTCTATAACAAAATCAATGCCAATAGCACCAGTAACACTAACCCTGCTGCTAAGAAAAGTGCCATGTCAACTGGTTTCAAGAATTTGTTTTACTTTCGGGCACGAATACTGGGAAAAAGCCTTCGCTTGTTCTGTATTAGTAAAGCTGATGTTGATGCCCTCCTTGAACAGATGAAGTCTGGAGCCATCCATGAGTTATGAGTCTCAACTTGTTGTTGTTGCTGTTCCTAGTTCGGGTACATTTTCTAATCGTGCCGGGTTACACTTTTTTTCTTTTAAGTTATCATTTGATGATATACTATGTTCGGAAAAATGGTTTTATTTTATTTTTAATTTTTTTGGTGGTGGTTTTGATATTTGGTTAAGTATGGCTGGGAATAATGGAAAAATGGTGGTTTCAGGTTTTTCAGCTTAAAGTTGATGGTGTGACTTTAAGATTGATGCCGGAGACTTCTCAGATACAGAATGCATTGAAGGGGAGGCTTTGTCACCATAGAATTGTATCAATATGTGTATGTGTGTGTATATATATATTAATGTTTTGTTTATAACCTTGTGTATATAGCTATTAAATTGTTCGTGAACTATAAATGGCTATAATGATTCTAAGGAAATGTTATGCTTGTACTTTGCTTTATAATGATTTTAATGATTAAATTGTTCATTGAGCTTGGAATGAGAAGTGCATTGAAAAGATCCAATGGAAATTCTAAGTGGAAATGATTCTTGGTGAATTAAGTACATTGTAGCTCTTATCAGTTAAATATAATTCTTAGTTAGTATAATTCTTCAGGGTTTTCTTTTTTATTGGCATTTTTTATTTTAGGATACCGAGATTTTTTTAAACCTATCTCCCCTCATATTGAATTTGGATACAGAGATATTTTTTCATCTCCCTTTCCTTTTCTGGTTTTATTCCTCTTTTCTTAGAGGTTATTAACACATGCTTTTTTTTTTGTTCTTTCATTAGTTTCGGAAGATTCAGAGATGGATTTAGAAACGTTAAGACAAGCTTCAGAAGAACTTCAGCTCTTGGAGGTTAGTTAGTTTCTTAACTTATGTGAAATTTATGCATTTATGGTGGGCCCACGATGTGTTGGCCGTGAAAATCAAAGTTAGTGTTCTCTTTCTCTTGGAACTCTTAATAAAGATCCAATCAAACTTGAAATTGATGATTAATTACAAAAAAATAAAAAATATAATCGAGTTATCTTTTAAAATAACAAAGAGCTCCTTAAGATTTGTATTTTGCTAGTAAATACTGTCATTGAAGTATTTTTAGTTTTGAAAGGCATTTATTTTGACGTTGCGTGCGCACAGTATCATGAGTTGGCATCGGAAGCTTTCTATTTGATGGCCATTATATACGACAAGCTGGGCCAGCTGGATGACAGGGAAGAAGCTGCATCTTCATTTCGTGAACATATTACAGGTTGCAACCGCGCAACGTGTATGCGACGGGAGCTAGAGTGAAAATTAAGTAGGCAGGTTGCAATAATGAATACAGTTTGTGTAACTGGAGTATCAGGTTTCATTGCATCTTGGACAGTCAAATTCTTGCTCCAGAGAGGTTATACGTTCAAGGCATCTGTCCGTGACCCCAGTTAGTAGCCTCTTTAAGCCTCTATTAGTAATCTCTAAGAGGTTTTTGGAAATTACAAAATACCACCTTGAAGGGGATTTTTGTAATTTTTATAAACCTTTGGGTCTTTTTGTAATTAGCTAAAACCAAAATATTTATAAAAAAATCTATTTTTAATACTTGTCAATGTTAGCTTCACGAATAATTTTGTCTGTGACCACAGCTGAAGCTGACATGCAGCAACTCAGCCATGCGCTAAAAATACTTTCTCAGGCTGAGAAACAGCTACGAACGTCAAAGAATCAGACGACGTGGCTCACAGTGGCTCTTCTGCAACTGAGATCCACAGGATCTTCGCATGATATGAACGATGCTAGGTTAAGCACAAGAACGTTAAATGCACCAGGTGAGAATGATAGGTTAAACTCCATTTTTCTCTTTAGTTTAGGGGATATAATTACAAAACATACCCTTTTTTGTTTCTATATTACAAATTACACCCTCATGAGGGGGGCATTTGTTAAATACAAAACTCGGGTTTTTATAATACCTTACGAAGGTATGTGTTGTTTTGAAAGATAACTAGAATTATTATTTTTACTGATAATTATCAAAAAGTACACTTGAGATTTGATCTAATTACAAAAAAGCCCAGCTAACTTTGAAAATTACAAACTCACCCTTGAGGTTTGATTCAATGTGAAGGTGAGTTTTGGATTTTTTTTTATTATTTTTTGCTTATGAGGGGTGAATGTAAGACAAAATATCTGAGGGGTGTTTTTGTAATTTTGAAAGTTATTATTATTATTATTATTATTATTTTATTTTATTTTGTAGAAAGATCAAACCTCAAGCTTAGTGAATTAATATGCTTATTTCGGGCCCTCAAGCTACTGTTACCTCTGAAAATTGCATAACTTTTATGAATTTATGCTTGATTTAGTCAAATAATTATGTTTTTAGGCCGTGACCTTTTTTATTTGATTTCTCACTTTTTTTTTAATATACCGGAAAACTATAATTAACTATAAAACTATATTGGTTGAAGTAGGCTTAATCCTTAGGTACCATTCTGTAATGTTGCTGTGATTAGTGTCTTGGTTGTTGAAGTAGTTAACAAACATCCAACATTTTATGGATGCTGCGTATGTTGTTTAGTTTATCATTGTTTCTAAACACTGCACATTTATTTTAGTCTTTCTATAATTTTATATTGCAATTCGCTCTCACTAGTTTTCAATTGCTTTCATTTCTTATTGATGAACTTTATACAACTGTTTTTCTTAAATACTCCTATACTAATTCTCTGCACTTTCAATATACAAAGCCAAATAAATTTATAATTATATAACTTTATTTGGGAACTAGATTTAAACTGACATGGAAAATGATTTGTTAGTTTTACAATTAACTTTAAGGCAGTGGTTAAAGAGGGTAAAACATTTTTGGAACTCGTGTGTTATTACTATAATGGTATCTTGCTGACAAAGAGTTTTACCGAACAACTCTGGAAGAAAATCTGCACTTCACTGAGGCTAAATGCCTATGTGACACGAGATACACTGTTGAGCAATGTCGAACTATGTGGAAGCTCCTTCACATGTTTAAAAGTATGGGGCAATGGATGATACTAAAGGGGCCATTGTAGGAGGTATTTCAGTTCTACACCCTATATTTGATTTAAGGACTAATTCTTGTTTGTTTTTTTTATATTTTATAATTATGTATGTTTATTACGGATGTGTTTATATTACTTGTGTGACAATTTAAGCAATTGCTTCTTGTTTAAGGATTATGTCATCTTCTGAACAAAACTGTGTCGACTTAAGTATCATAGGGTTATTAAAATTCTTAGTCTGATAGAAACAAGGCATGTGGGAGTGTTGATGCGTGGAACTTGTATCTTTCCAAGTATTAAGCCACTGATCACATGAAGTGTTGAAAATTCTTCTCTATCTACTTAAAGGATCAATGATTTCTTTGCTACTTGAATTGCCGACGACACTTCGCTCTGATTTATATAGAAGGAGTGTGCGATTCCTATTTTGTATATATTTTCAAAAATGGTTTTTAGGAGTCACACCTTAAATGTGCGATTCCATATTAAAAAAAAAACTTAAGGAATCGCACATTCAACGTGCGATTCCCACCTAAATAAGCAACCCATTTCAAACAGGACATATATTCACGACCCGTGTTTAAATGTACAATATATACGCATTTTTCCCCATCAGAAAAATGCATCATACTTTATCAAGGAAAATGATGTCACAGAATGCTCAGTGCATACCCCATTTGTGATTAGATGCTGGACAAATTTTTTTTTGTGGTGCCTTGGATGGTGAGAGAAAATAATACATGAATGAAATAATGATCCTATTAAAATAATAAATTGATGTGGACAACGAGTTGAGCAGAATGATTTGATTGGTTTCCCAATTTAATTTGATTACTTCAAATTATTTTGAACCTTGAAAACAACTTGTCTGCACATTGACATCCCATCTGTTTTGACTGCTTGATCTTCACTTGATAATAAATAAAGGGTATTTTGGAACTGAAAAAGTCTACAAAAGGTGAAGGAAAAGGGGTTGTTGTCATTAAAGCAGTTGTTACTTGTGTTTCTGGGCTAATTATAAAAAATAAACCTTTGAGGTAAATTTGAATTATATTTAGACTATATGATTTTGTGATTGTATTTTGTAGAAAAGGGTACAGAAACGTGTGGCCACTTTGACTGAGCCAGTGAGTCCCTCCAGGGTTGAGAAGATATTCTTGGAGGAGTGTGGAGGAGTCTCAATGAAGAAGCGGGTTTATGGAATTGGTGACAGGTCTTTAGCTCACGTTTCTTCCTCTAAGGACACCTTTACGGACGCCTCATCCATAAATGAGGAAGAGTTGACCAGACGCATCACACATCAGGTGTATCAACATTTCATGACTCAAATGCAGTCTTGTCAAGCTGAGATGAATGATATGTACCAGAAGCTGTTGGCCATGATGGGACGTGCCGACTTGGATGCTTAAACCATTTTACTTTTTATGTGTTTTGAACTTGTGCAACTTTGACATTGATGCTTATGTGTGGACAAGGATGGAGTATGCATTTTGAACCATGAACATGTGCATCGACCTGTTTAAAAACAAAAATGGGTTGTCTAGTACTACTGATTTGAAATTTGTAAATGAGGACTGCATCTGGATATTTATATGAGATTTTTGTTGGTTGACGTACTTTCGGTTTGAATAAAGACTTGGGCTGATTCGAGATCCTCCCTTGATATATGTTTTTTTTCTTTCTTTTTGAGGTTTAGAGCATGTGCAAAGGGCGGTAACAAAGAGCGACAACTTGTGGGGCTCACGGTCAAATGGTGGGCCCGTGGGCATAGGATAAATACGTCCAGATGTGTCCGTCGGAGTGTGGGTCCCACATCACGCACATGTGTTTCCATTTAAAAGATCTCTTCAAGACCATACGGAGCAAAGATGGGAATACGCTGTGCATTGGAATGAGTACACCGAGCATGGCGAGAAACGATAATTCGCGAGCTCATATATTTAATGAGCGAGTTAACAAAGATGGACCGAATTCGATTCATCTCAAGCCTGAAAGTAAACCCTGGTATGTCTTAGATACAATATTTAATAAACTTGTTACATAATCACAATCAATCAAAAACGTGAAGTAATCGTTTTCTTTGTTGTTAGCAGTCGGAAGGAGAACTCTAAGTTTCTCTGTTGGAAAACTGCCATGTTCCCTTTCCGAAAGGTAATTAATTCCCCGTTTACGTAGTTTTTAGGTATAATTACAAATATTACCCTTGAGGTTTAGCCTAATTACAAACTTAAAATTTCAAAATTACAAATACCCCCATGATATATGTTTCTATTTTACATATTGCACCTATGGAAGTTGGTGTGTTGTATAGCTATCAATTTTTGGTCTATTTTTAGTCTGGCCTGGTGTAGAATGGGCCTGGTCCAGGGTTTCTTAGGCCCAAGAAGAACCGGGATTTTTCCTCAATTATTTGTTTTATTTTTCTTAGACCTCTCGTTAATCGACTTGTTTCCTCGTCAAGACAGCTACAATAAAATACATTTTTTAAAAAAATTTAATTACTACCAGTGTGTTTCTTTATTGGGAAATAATTATATAAATTTGTTTTATTCTCACTTGGGATCATAGATTAGATTACAGCAGATTACAATCGGCCCGATTAGATTTAGCTAGATTGGAGGAGATTAGAGGCCTATATCTTGACATATTTATGATATCAAACGAAGGCTTTGAAAATCCAAAATGGAGAAATAGCCATCAAACTGGTAATTTTTCCAATTGATTTCCTTTTATTAATAAACTCGTGTTTGGTTTTCTATGAAATTTGAAGCAAATCTTAGTTGGTATTGATCTATGGGTTTGCTTGATATGTATAATTTCTTTTTCTTTGTGGGTTATGTATAATCTCTTTTTCTTTGCGGGTTTTCATATAATTGGGTATGAATTATGTTTATTTTTACATCTTGATCGTCATATGATTGTTTTTACATTATATGACTACATTATATGACTATATGTAGGAAATTTAAAAGGTTACAAGGTGCTACAATGATATCAACTTTCAAATATTGTTTCAAAGGATTTAACAAAGTCCTAGGAACTGAAATAACATAGATTGTGTTTCTTCTTGAATCCTAGAGCATATATGAATGAAATCATTAGTTTTTAAGCCCACGATTTTAGAACTGGATTTGTTGAGGTACATCCTTTTAAATGTAACTACAACATACTGTACCCAAATTAAAGTGCTATTAATTTCAATTATGTCTCATTATTAAATTCAGTTTGATTATATAAATGGGTTATCGATTATATGGTTCCTAGAAATTCCCTTACAGTTGTTGTTGATAGTCCTCTGTGTTAGATTAAGGTCTGGAATATTTGGATTGCTCGTTCTTTGGACAGTTTAGTTTTAATTTTGCTCACTTTTAACTAGTTTTTCTTTTTCATAGACATAATATTATTATTTCTTGGTTATTAACATGGATGTGCTTTTTTCAGCCATTGATCTATGAAATGCAGTGATTCTATCGAAGATAAAGAAGAAAGGAAGGGCGCATAAAGAAATTGTGGTGAACTCGATACGAGATGCTGTGTAGAAGTACAATTTGGTCTACGTTTTCACTTTTGAAAACATGAGGAATCTCAAGTTCAAGGAGTTCAGAGACCGGCTCAAGTCCCCAAGCAGGTTGGAGATATAATCATACCTTTTGGATTAGAATTATTGAGCTTGTCGAGTGTTTATTATTTATTTATTTTTAGTTTTAATTACAAGTTTCGTAAACCATGTCTTATAGAGGACCAACAACTTAAATGTTGTAAAATCAATAATTATTTATTTAATAAATATTATGATTTCAATGAGGATTTGGTGTTTTTAATAGTATTGTATTTTTTATATTTTACTTTGATGAAAGTATTTTTCAACAATTCAGAACGTTCTAAAAGGCAAAATCTTACTGTTCTGGAAAGTACTTTCCAAATCGATTTTTCAAAAATACGTTCTGGTAAGTTATACTTTCCAGAACGGTATTTCAAAATAACGATCTGGTAAGTTATACTTTCAGGAAGGGTAATTTCAAATACCCTCCTGGAAAGTATAACTTATCAGAACGGTGTTTTCAAAAACCGTTCTGGTAAATCATACCTTCCAGAACGGTATTTGGAAATACCGTTCTGGTAAATCATACTTACCAGAATGGTGTTTCCAAATACCTTTCTGGAAGGTATGACTTACCAGAACGGTAATTTCAAATACCGTTCTAGAAGGTATGACTTACCAGAACGGTTTTTTGAGATTACCGTTCTGGTAAGTTATATTTCCAGAACGTCTTTTTTAAAAACCGTTCTGGAAAGTGGCGGATCAACATGGAATGGTACCATTCTAGATCAGAATTTTTTTTCTAGAACGCCTTTTTTTTACCCTTCTAGAAAGTCTGCCAATCCAGAAGGGTAAAAAAAGGCGTTTTGGAAATTACGAACTTTCTAAAACTATGTTACTACAGAAGGCACAGAAAGGCGTTCTGGATAGACAGAATTACCCTTCTGGATATGCAGTTTCTGCACTAGTGCGGGTACATCCGAGATACCGCCAGAATGAAAGGATGGATCGGAAAACTTAGGCCTGCGTGAAACTAGTCCACGAAGAAGGTTAGATGGCGGGGAGGAGGAGAGAAAGCCCTCTCGCCGGGAGCGGGGCTCGTAAAGATAAAGTTGTCGGAAATAGAGAATTTGGAGCGTATGTCCCTAAGGGTCTGGTTACTTACGATGGAGGCTATATTGTCACGGGGAGGACAGGGAAGAGCTAGGGGTAGTTCTTCTGGAAGATTCGCCGGAGGCGACTCCGAGAAGGACAGGTTTACAGTGGAGGTGGAGTTTTCCAAAGTTTCCGAGGAACCCTCCGTGGCGGAGTGAGAGAGGAGAGGAGGCTGACATAATTTAAAGATTATACAGGGGAATAAGAATAATACCTGGCTTTCTAGAGAAATCGAACCTCAATTGGGAGGAAAAAGCGAAGACGTAAGTATTCGGAGAGGATGCGTAGATGAAAGGGTTTTTGAAATTAGATAAGTGACAAAGGAAGGTGAAAGGTGATATACTTTGAAAACGAAATTCTAGGGATAGTAGAGAGTTGGCGGGATTTGTGCATTTAAGACGTGTCTGAACGTGGTACTTAAGGAGACACGAGGAGGGTTATTATTGCCAGAAAGGAATATGGAACATCGCAGCTCTTTCTTGGAAAGGCGTAATTTACGCGGAAAAGATCTCGTGAGATCTGTGCATTTAATGCGTGTCAGAACGAGGTATCCGAGGAGGCACATGGTTCTTAATCGTCATGATTAAGAAACGGTGGTAGTTCCAGCTCTCACCCAACCATTTGGGGGGGTGAGGACGAGTTGATATGACCTGAGCCGGCGAGTGAGCCTCCTGGGCTTTGCCAACAACTGGTTGGGATGAGCTGGAATGCCCGACCTGAACACCAGGCTACGAGTCGCGACGTGATGAGGGCTAACCTGACCATAGCAAGAGGGGTCAGGATTAAGGCTGGAAAGCATCGCTATATAGACCTGACCTATGTCCCCGCGAGAAGTTTCCAGGTCAGGCCCTGTAACGGCCCCAGATTCGCGGATTTCCGTTTCCGAGATCCCGGAGAGGGTCCCACTGAATAGACCTGGCATGTGTCCCAGCGAGAAGTTTCCAGGTCAGGTCAGGCCCTGTAACGGCCCCATGTTCGCGGATTTCCATTTCCGAGATTCCAGAATTGGCCCACTGGGCAGAAAACTCTAAATATCTCAGCCCCAAGGCTAAGGGAGGTATGATTTTTCTGAGTATTACTTTTCTACTCCATATTATTCCCGATAAACGCTTTCTGACTTAAGTATCGGAGAGGTTTCCATCGGAAAATACCCGATGGTTCTTTCTAATGTGTTTTTGGGGAGCAGGTCAGGTTTATATCCAGGCGGGATCAAGTTTTTTTTGGGTGAAACAAAGTATAACACGAAAGAAGACAATAAACTACGGGATCATTACAGAATCTACCACTGAGGTTTAGCATAATTACTAAAATGTCCAATTTATCTTTTATAGTTATTATTACATACAGACACTTAGGGTTTGTACCTGTCTAACGAATCACCTCATCAATAGGTCAAAATTGTATAGTGAATATTATTATGATTTTGGAACACAACTAGCTTTGTACAATTAACTAAACCTCAAGGCTAACATCTTTAATTATCTAATAATAATTATAAAACTACTGATTTATGAAACTGGTTTGTAAGATTTAGATTTTCTCGTTAAGTGAGAAGCGTGGGTTCAAAGTTTTGTGGTTAATTCTAGTAAGCTTTCCATTTTATTTTCCTTTATTACTTTCTAATTGTTTGTTTCGCTTGTTTTTTTCTTTTAAATTAAATCTTAGATATATAATTCATCTTTAGGGTTTTTACTTAGAGTTTGCAACTTTTGTGATGATTTGTGATTAAGATCAAGATAGTTGGTTTAGATTCGTTCAATTTACTTGATTGCTCTTTAACTGCTTTGATTTGATCTTAAGTTTTGGATTCATGGTTCTTAATTAGCTAAATTTCCTTTCATATTGCTTTTGAACTTCTTTGAATGAAATTGCTCCCTTTGCTTACTTTAAATTCTATATAAAATTTATTTCAATTTTCTCGTTCTTTTAATTCCTTGTCGTTAATGCTTGCTTTCCATTTCATTTGAAAGTTTATCTTTTTCCTTTTGAAATAATAGTTTTAGAAGTAAAACTCCAACCAATTGTTATTGTATTTAGTGTAAACGATCATTTGTGTGAACTAAAACTTCTATTATAAATATTATTTCTCGTGAGACATAATCGAACCCATCTTATTACTTATACAATATTAAGTCTGTAAATGAAGAGCAGTCTTTTAATGAATCAATGTGCGCGATTGCCATTGTTGTATCTTTTCTGCAAAGTCCAGCAAAAGTCTTATCAATAATGGATAAATAAAAAGAGAGAGAGAGAGAGAGAAATTATATATTAGATTAATATTCTCAGCATCTTTGATTAAAGTATAATCAGATAATCCCAGATACAATTTACCCATGCTGTCGCCATCATCACTACCAACAACTCTCTCTCTTTACCAAATGCATCTCACGCTTTTCTTATTCATTTCACCCCTCATTTATCTCTCCTACCATTTCATTCGCAAAACCGTATGGGTCCCTCTCAATTTCAAAACACACTTCGAAAAGCAAGGCGTTAGTGGGCCCGCCTACCGCCCGATCTTCGGGAACTCCGCCTGGATCCGCCGGGAGTTGATCGCGGCGGCGGAGGCGAAGCCGATCTCCGGCATTTCGCACGATATAGCTCATCGTGTTATCCCTCACTACGCCACCTGGTCTTCGCTGTACGGGAAAACTTTTCTATACTGGTTCGGGACCAAACCCAGATTGGCTGTGGGCGACCCGGAGATGATTAAAGAGGGTTTGATGAATAGCAATGGGAAGTTTCAGAGAATTGATTTCAATCCTTCGTCGAAAGTATTGTTCGGAAATGGGCTTGTTGGGCTCGATGGTCACAAATGGGCCCTTCACAGGCGGATAACTAGCCAGGCCTTTAATATGGAGAGAGTCAAGGTTTTCTTCTCCCCTATGGTTATTTTTATTTTTCAATAATAACAAATTATTATTAATATTATATGGGCTAAATTGCAATTTAAGTCGAACTATTCGAGTCCGACTTGGACAAAATATTCGTTAGAGATCGTTTGTTAAGATAAACGAGTTGAGCCGAGTTGAGCCGAGCCGAGCCTGACAATATTCAACTTAAAAAGCTCGCCACACATTCGTTAACAGGCTCGTGAGCTTAAGCTCAGCTCGTTAGTAGGCTTGCGAGCGTGAACTCGAGCTCTGCTCGTCAATAGGCTCGCGATCCTGAGCTCGAGCTCAGCTTGTTAACCAGTTAACCAGTCTGAGCTCTAGTTAGTCTCGTTTAACTACTTCTCAAGCATATTTTCGAGATCGTCTCATTATGAATTCGATATTTAAGCTCGAAAGTTCATGTACTTGAGCTAAATTCATAAGATTACAGAATAATGCAATTATGATTTATGTGACATCTAGAGTCTAAAGTACATGAAAGACAACTCCAGAGTACATGAAACTAATTAGATATTAAACATTTAGAGACTAAGATTAGTTTCTATATATTTAAGTATAGTTTTTATATTACACATTTACGAGCCGAACTTGAGCTAAATCCGTACAGCACATTAAACGAGTTTATTTATTTATTTTTATGAACTTAGCTCAAAATAAGCTTTTTGAACACCCTAATATAGCTTTTTACTAGCCGAGGTCGAACCAAGCTTGTCGAACACCCTAAACGAGCCAAGCTCGAACTAAGCTCGTTGAACATATTAAACGAGGTTTTCACGAGCCAATGCGGGCTTAAATATTTTAAACGAGCCGAGCTCGAGCTCAATTATAAAATCTCGTATCAAACTCGAGCCGATCCAGAAGGTAAACAAGCCGACCTCGAGCCATTCTATTCGGCTCGGTTGTAGCCCTATGTAGCTAAATTGATAATAATAGTCGTACAAAAACCATAATTTTCAAAACGCCCCCTATTTTACAAAAAGCTCGATTATATGATCGCCTAAAATTGGAATATTTGCTGGAAAACTCGACATGTATGAGTATATTTCATGCCAGATGTGGAAAGCAATTGCTTTCGTGTAGGAGTCCTACAATCGAGTTGGCTTGTTAACAGAAAACCCAAGAATGAATAAGCTAAATTGTCTAACAAATTTTAGAAATTTCTAAATTGTAGCACAATAGAATGAATAAGAAAATTGAAAACAAAACTAGACCTTATTAGATGATTAAGGATCGTTGCACGTCACCATCGTAGAGAACATAGGGTGATCAAATGACTTCCGCTGTTTGGTAAACACAGCGACAAATGTTAGAGCAATAAAACGCCGTCGTTTGACCAGTTTTTTTATTTTTCTTTTTCTTTTTTTCCTTCCATATCATTTGGGTAACTTATTATTTATTTATTATTATTTTTTTTTTGGAGGGAGTTCTTTGTAAATGAAAAATTAAACTCCATTTGGCTTGAGGTTTTTATCCACAATCGAACTAAGAATTTGGGACAATTTAAACTTTTCATTTTTATCCGTTTTAGTCATTTAATATATCCAATTAATCATCTTTTTGCGATAAAATAATTTGACACACATATTCAATTTATACAATATAAAATTCTATACACATATATATATATAAAACAAGTGACTAGTCTATAAATAATTAAAAAAAAAACCCGGAATCATTGTGTAAAAATAAAAAAATTAATTGTATTTGAAAACTTGTAATTTAGGTAAGTTTTAATATAATACTCACTCCGACACCTTTTAAGTGTCGTTTTAGAAGTTATTTGTTTCAAATTAATTGTCGTTTTATTACTTTTTGCAACTCTTTTTCAACTTTATCCCTATTTATTTAAAGAAATCAAACAGATTTATGGTAATAAGGAATTGTAAGTAAAGAGGTAAGAGAGATTACTTATGTTTATTAATTGATTAAAGGTGTATTAGTCAAATTCATATGTTCCTTAATTCTTAACATAAACTCTAAAACGATCGAGTGGTCTCAGTTGTAGATTTGACCCTAATTTTGATAGATTGTTTTTATCGTATCAATACTGTCTGAAATGCGTTCAATATTGAAATATATAAATATTAAATCTATATATATACATACATAATTATATGTATTCATATTTTATATCTCAAAAATAATCCACAATATAAATATTGTCACAAATGCCTACAGGCCCTACTTGGTTGACCTTTTCGGAGGAGCTTATAACTTATTCCATCAATAAGCTCCTTTATAGTATTTGATTAGAATTCTTAATAAGCTCCGGATAGCTCATTCGGCCTAATAAGATCCTGTTCAGAAAAGGCTAAAAATTGTAGCCTTTTCTATTTAGCTCCTAACTTATTCGAAAAAATCCATTTTTATTCTTTTATATTGTAATAAATAATTTGTTTTTTAAAGTAACATACTATTACGAAAATTTTGTTAGACATAAGGAAATCTCTATTTTGTTATTGTTTTTCTTATAATTCTTCATAAATAATTCTTATTTTTTAAAATTATTTTTGGAAGTCTGTATTTATTATTATAACTATTTTTATTATTTTTTATTTTTATCTTATTTTTTTTATGTATAATGTTTTAGTTTTCAATCATGTCTATATTGGTAAAATAACCCTCAATCAACTACTTTTATCATCTAATTTACTAAACACTAATTTAAAATCAGCTATCATTCTATCAGTCACCATTTATCTCTGTTCTTTAAATCAACTCAACCAATCAGTCCCTAAATATTGAAATTGGAAGACTAATATAGAAAGGTGATTAGCAATCTATGTGAGATTTTAACACCAACACACACAAAAAATAAATAAATGAATAAATAAAATTAAAATCTACCAAATTTAGGGATCAAAAGAAAATAAAAGTATAATTTATTTATTTATTGTCAAAAAGTATGAAATTATTACTTAAACCAATAAAACTATTACATTTCTGTTTAACTACTATTATGTTAAATCGAACAAAAAAAGTTTTAATGTCAACCCATCTCACTATTGAGTAATACTGAATGAGTTTTGTGATCTTAACAGGGTTGGATTCCTGAAATAGTAGCCAGTACAGAAAAGTTGCTAACCAAATGGGATGAAAAAAGAGATGAGAAAAAAGAGTTTGAAGTGGAGGTGTACAAAGACCTCCAAGAACTCTCAGCGGACATCATATCCCGAACGGCTTTTGGTAGCAGTTTCGAGGAAGGGAAGCGCATTTTCCAACTGCAAGAACAACAAGTCGGCCTTGTTCTGCAAGCTTTACGAAGCGTGTACATCCCCGGGTTTAGGTAAGCTAATTACATGGTATCTGCTCCTTATAAATATCTGACTTGTGTATAAAAGAAATTTGCCTTTCATTGCTTCACCCTTTTCAAGTCACATGTTATTCATTATTTAATCGAATAGTTAGATAAATTACAAACACTATCCTTGGAATTTTGCTTAATTTACCAAAGAAAAGAGGGCAAGTTATCTTTCAAAAATACAAATACTCCTTTATCTGAAGTGTATATTATCTTAAGAAAATACCCTCCCATTGACGATGAATTTTGTAGAATATAAAAGGTTAATTGTAGATTAAATCACAAACTTTAACAAAATTGCAGCAAAAACCAAACCTTTTAAAGTTTGCAAAAAAAGAGATGACTTTAGCATCGTCCAACGACTTTACAAACACCATCAATCGAACCCTTTCATTGAGCTGGTTCCAACCATACCATACGTTTTTTTGTACACCACTCCGTTTGTGGGAAAATCGACTACTAAAGTCGGGAAGTAGCCCAAGAATCCCATTATTGTGTAACCTGATGTCTGCTTTTAAAGCTAGTAAGTGGTATAGCTTTTGCATCCTCATCTTAATAGAAACTTGATGTTTGCTTTTACTAAACTTTTCGATTAACTCTTCTTTTAGAAGAAATACTTCAAGTTGGCTTCATCTACTATATAATTTATATATATAAATATATATATGAATGTATGTGTATGTATATGTATAATATATATATGTATGTATATAAGAACAATCACCTTACATTTGGGGCAAAACTAGAGTAAATGTCAGCCAGCATGGGAGCACACTTGGTTGATATTCTCATCAAAATAGAAACTTGATGTTTGATTTTACTAACTTTTACGATTAACTCTTAAATACTTCAAGTTGGCTTTATCTACTATATAAATTATATATATATATATATATATATATGTGTGTGTGTGTGTGTGTGTGTGTGTGTGTGTGTGTATGTATGTATGTATGTATAATATGTATGTAGTATGTATGTAAGAACAATCACCTTAACATGTGGGGCAAAACTAGAGTAAATGTCAGCCTGCATGGGAGCACATTTGGTTGACATTCCAAACTCTTGAGGTGAAGCAGAGGCCGTTTCAACCTATCAAATTGCAGAGGATATCAGCTATCATGAGTTAAAATGTACTATATGTATCAATGGCCTGAAGAGAAAGACCAACAAAGAGTATTTATAATCTATATTGCTCATGATATATCTAAAAGGAGAGAAAATAGAGGGCAGGACAATTGAGCTCGTATTCTGGAAAAGGCATTCATCATTTCAAATGGGCCGGTGTACAGAGAAACGGATGGTATGATTGGAACAAGCTTGATGAGAGGGTTCAATTGGTGGTGGTGGCAAAGTCGTTGGACGATCGGACGAAGATGAAACTTTCCGATCACCGAAAACTCACCGGTGATTTGTTTTGCAACTATCAACTAAAGTTGTGTCTTTTTTTGCAAATTTAAAAAGGTTTGGTTTTTGCTGCAATTTGGTTAAAGTTCGTGATTTAATCTGCAAATAACACAAATATAAACAAATGTCAAGAAGAAGTTGTAATGTTGAAAGATAGATTTTTTTAAAATATATTTATTATTGTTATTATTTAATATATATATAAAATTAATCCTTGAACTGTCTTGCTTGATCTGCAATTATTCATGGGCATGCAGGTTTTTGCCCACAAAGAAGAACAGATTAAGATGGAAACTCGATCAGGAAACCCGACGATCAATCAGAGCGTTGATCGAAAGAAAAGGCAAAAATGGAGAAAACCCAAAATCGCTACTCACATTATTAATGTCTCCGTATAAGAACGAGGACGGTGTGGATGAGAGACTAGATGTAGAGGAAATAATAGACGAATGCAAAACATTTTACTTTGCAGGGAAGGAAACAACCGCCACTCTCTTAACGTGGACACTTCTCCTTTTAGCATCTCATCAAGAGTGGCAGAGACGGGCACGAGATGAAGTGCTTGTCACCTGCAAGGACAATGCACCGCCCACTGCGGAAAAGTTATCCGATTTGAAGCTCGTAAGTGTTTACTTTGATCTTCAGTTAATTTCAAATGTGTACATTTAGTGTTATCTGAGAATTATTATTTTCTTATCATCATTTGTGGTTTGCTGTAGTATGAGGAAGTAAAAAACTCTTAACGTGATGCATGAGCATGTTACATTATTTTGAATGCATACATATTAAGAAAACCAATAGAAAAACTAAAAGATAAAAATATGTCAAACTGAGGCTAGAGTTCTTATTCTTAAAATGACAAATGAATGGGATAGTTACAAAATAAATTGCTCATGTTTAGTTAAATCCCCACCCACCACCCACCCCTCCCCCACCCCACCCCACCCCACCCCACCTCACCCCCAAAGGTATATGCTATTGTTTTTTACATGGACTAATTACAGAAATTACCTCTTAGGGTTTGTGGTATTTACAAAAAACCTAGCTAACTTTGGGAATTATAAATATCACCCTTAAGGTTATATACATCTTTTATTTTGCATCTGTCGTTAGTTGACTTAATGGAATTTTCTGATGCCATCAAATAATATTACAGTTTCCCCCTTCAACTTTTCAAAATATTACAAATAGCCTCAACTTTCCGTCAGGCTAATTGTAATAATTAGACAAATTGAAGGCTGTGTAAATGTAAGACAAATTTGGGGTTATTTGTGTTATTGTAAAAATATTTGATGACGTCAGCAATTCCGTTAGCTCCACTAATCGCAAAATGTGAGATGTATATAGCCTCAAGAGTTTTTGTTGTAATTTGGCCAAACCTCAAGGGTGGTTTTTGTAATCAACTCTACTTTCAATTTCAAAAGATAACTAATATTTTTCATAATTGGGCTGAACCTCATCACATTCATAGCTACATTGTTGTTTCCTTTGCAATCTCTCTATGCAAACACTCAATCCCTACCTTATGGCAGATGAGCATGATACTGAACGAGACCCTTCGACTCTATCCTCCAGCAGTGGCTCTAATGAGGCAAGCTTCAGAGAACACTAGAATGGGAAGCCTCGACATCCCAGCTGGCACCCAGTTTTATTTCCCAATGACTGCCGTTCATCACGATACCGAATTATGGGGAGACGATGCGAATGAATTCAACCCTCTTAGATTTACTGAGCCCCGAAAGCATATGGCATCATTTTTCCCGTTCGGATTAGGGCCCAAGATATGTGTCGGCCAGAATTTAGCCGTTGTCGAGGCTAAAATTGTCCTGGCCATGATCCTACAACATTATTCTTTTGTGATTTCACCGTCTTACGTGCATGCTCCGATGCAGTCTATATCGTTGCCACCGCAGTACGGGGTTCAACTTTTGTTTACCAGGATTTTACTTTAGAGATGTGTAGTAAATTTGTGTGTATCTTGTAAATTGTTCTGTATTGGATATGATAATTGTACTGACATAACCTTGTATTGGCTGTAGAAACTGAACCTTAGCTTTGGGTTTTGAATATGGACCTCCTTAACACTTGTTTTGAAATTTCAAGATACAAGTATGATTTATACACACACAATAATATGCTGAAAATACTAGGCGCATTTAGAGACAAATCTCATACAATGGATATGATAGCTTCAAGATTTTGGACTGCCATAATTAAAAGTTCTGCTTTTAATAGGTTCTCTCGAGCGTATAACTTTATTTTATTTATTTTTCATTTTTCTAGACTTTTTCATGATTTTGCATCAGACGAGCTGATCAATCTTGTGACCAGTACTATCCTTCTTCTTCTTTTTTTTTTAATCTATTTTCGGCTTTCAAGTCTTAATTAAAAACAAAGTATATGCTGAAATATTAGTGATAGGAAATCATTTATTTATTTTTTTTTACAAAAAGGAAATTCTTTCTTTCTTTTTTTTTTTTGTTGAAATTTGAGTTTTTTAGTTTAATGTTATTTATTTATAGATCACATTAGGAAAGTGATACATAAGTTTGCTTTTAATGCTTGTATTTATTTTCAAAGTCAAACTATATTCCAGAATTTATTTCCATTTTGTTATAAATGTGCACCTCACAAACTAAAGCGTAGTAAATATTATTATAGTTTCATTAAATTATTCACGATGATCATATCTTATCCATAAATGTCAACTTATATAATATGACTTATGTTAGTTTAATTCTAAACTAAATTAGAAAAGAAAAAACTAAATTAAAGAAAAAAAAAAAAAAACATATTTAGTATGGCGCTGTCCACGTTATTTAACGGTAAATAAAACCCACCAAAATCCGAGAGTGGAAGCTAATTGGGGTTTTAACTGCGAGCCAATCACGCCAAATCTCTCTTCTTTCTAGGAAGTTTCTGGGCTTGCCGCTTCAGCCATCCCAACAGCCACCTGTTCAATCCGGAAATCACTCTTTGCTTTTACTTAGCGTTTGGCGAATCATCTTAGACGCTCTTTAGCTGCTTGTTGATAGTTAAAGGTGAGTTTCCTTTCCTTTCCTTTTCGTTTCTGTTTTTTATTTTTATTTTTATTATTATTTTGTGTGTGTGTAATTTGAATTGATGAAGGCGCGACTTCCATTCGTACATAATCTTATTTTTGATTTTGATTTTTTCGTATTGGGGATTTTTTCTTTCCCCTTTAATCTGATATATTTTCGTTGCGTATATGATTTCTTTTTGGTTGGTTGTTGTTATATTTGTATTTGGCTAGTGCGGTGGTTAATTCTTTACATGATTAGTATTTTTGGTAGAGCAAAAATGCTGATGATGCGGAACTATGAAGGAGCTAACTGAATTTATATTTTTTTTAATTAAATTTATAATTTTAATTTTCCAGATTTTCTGTTCATTTAGCATGTATCGGAGACGAAGGGACACCTGGTCATCTGTCTGTGAATATAATTTATTCTTGGTTGTACCCTCTGTTACAATAATCTACCATATTTACTTCACTTGAGCCCCAGAAATGCCAACTAATTATTTCTCACGATTTCACGTTCCAATCTGGACATCAGTATCTGGTAAAGAAACAAAGATTCAAAACCAGGTCGGTATTCTGATCGGCCAAGGAAAGCTGTTCTTCGGCCAATCGAGGCTTTTACATTCCTTAGCTTCCGGAACCTTTACTGACCTTCATGTACTCGTTCGATCCGGCACTGTTTTAGCTGCTCAAGCTAATTTGCACTTAACCAATCGAAAAAAGAACCTTTCAGTTGTCGGAGCATTTTCTCGTGTAATTTCTATACCATCCGTGTCGGGGCCTTCGTTTCAAGTGTGCAAATATCATACCGATTGTTTACTATCGGAGTCTAGTCGGGTTTCGGGAATTAAAACCCAAAAAGCACTTATGGCTTTTTCTGACTGCTCGGTCAGTAATTTGACAGCTAGGCATGCTCAGCATAGTGTGGATGTGTTTCGTTCTTTCAGTTCTTGCAACAGAATAGGTTTTGTGAACTGTAGAAAAGCTACAATGAGCTTGAGGAATAACGAGCAGCCTAATAAGTTCTTGCTCTATGGATATTACGTGTATAATAATGTTGCGAGGAGAAAAGGCAATGGCAATCCTTTCCTGGAATTTGGGTTTGATGGTTTTTGTATATCATCGTCTGTGTATTCCCCTGCTGACACTGCACCTGATATGTCGTTTGACAACGCTACGAAGGAGGAACAGAATTCGAGTTCTGCAGATTCATCTGAGCTGTAAGTTTTAATTACTAAATGTACCCTTAGTTTTAACCTAATTACAAAAATAAAAAATAAAAAACTAGCAAACTTTCAAAATTACAAAAATACCCCTGATATTCTATATTACCTTACATTTAACCCCTTCACAAACAAGAAACTTTTCAAAACCCTCCATGTTTATAAAAATATTCGTTAACCCCGTAATTTTAACATTATACCAAACCTCAGGGGTATTTTTATATAAGATTGACAAATTATCTGGGCTTTTTTTGTAACTAGGTCAAAGCTTAAGGGTACTTGAGAAATTTATTCTCACGGTAGAAATATTTAAGAAACAGGGTTATTACAAAAAGTACCCTCGCAGTTTAACCGAGGTCCCAAAAAAAAAAAAAATAGCTAACTTTCAAAATTACAAAAAATACCACTGATAATTTATTTTGTCTTACATTTTACCCCCATCATAAGCAAGAAACATTTCAAAATCCTCCAGTCACATTTGTAAAAATGCTATAGTTAACCCCTTAATTTTAACTCTAAAATCAAACCTCAAGGAGTATTTTTGTGCAAAAAAAAAAAAATCAAAATCCTCCTTCACATTTGTAAAAAATATTTTATTGTTGATTTGTATTCTTACCTTTTTTTTTCCCTTCTGAACTGAATCATAAATCCTTCATGCAGAATTTCATCGAATTCCCAAGATACTTTTATAAATCTTTCTACATTATTAAAAGAGTTATTGTGTCATCATCATGCAGTCATGACCCTATCTCCGTTTGCAGGAACGTTCCAATCGACAGAACCCTGAAATTGAATTCGGGATCATGTTATCTGCCGCATCCCGACAAAGAAGAAACTGGCGGAGAGGATGCTCATTTCATTTGTACGGACGAGCAGGCCATCGGCGTAGCTGACGGTGTTGGTGGATGGGCTGAGGTGGGCGTTGATGCAGGAAAATATGCGCGC
The DNA here is from genome assembly GCA_014905375.1 of Phtheirospermum japonicum. Taxonomy (NCBI): domain Eukaryota; kingdom Viridiplantae; phylum Streptophyta; class Magnoliopsida; order Lamiales; family Orobanchaceae; genus Phtheirospermum; species Phtheirospermum japonicum. The sequence goes on from BMAC01000667.1 coordinate 473,449, forward strand.
CAACTCATGTCCAACTCGGTTGGCGCGATTCAAGAAGAACCAAGGGGTTCCATTGACCCAGCCAGAGTCCTAGACAAAGCCTATACTAGGACAAATGAGAAAGGGTCATCGACTGCGTGTATTATTGCCCTCACCGATCAGGTACATTTTGTACAAAACATGCTGCATTACTTATTAGAAGTTGCTAATTGCTCAACCTTGAGAAAGTTAGGGCGCGCGGATATATTTACGAGTTGAAAGTGTAATTTGATATAGAAAATGTAAAATATTGATTGGGTATGGTTGATAGTTGGAAATAAGTGTGTGGATGAATTGCCGAATCAGTTAAAAAATGTGAATAATGATTAGATTTGATGCCTTTTTTTGTTGTTGGAAAAATGAGTTAATGTGATTTGGTGGGAGAAAAAATAGGAAGTGAGTGAATAGTGTAATTTATAAAAAAATTCATATACATTTGCATTTGGGGTAAAGAAAATTCTCTAGCGGGAAATGTATCCAATCGCACCCTTTACGGAGTTACGGGTCCATATCTTTTAGCTCTGATCGATCCCCATTTTATCAAAAAGATTCTTTAAGTAAATTTGAATGGGGTTATTATTAATATTATGTTATTTTTATTTTTTCGTGTGGTTTGACCATGTTTCCTATTTCGTTTAGGGTCTCCATGCGATTAATTTAGGGGATAGTGGGTTTATCGTGATTAGAGATGGATGTACAGTTTTCAGATCCCCAACTCAGCAGCACGATTTCAATTTTACTTATCAATTGGAGAGTGGGAATGTTGGTGATTTGCCTAGCTCCGGACAGGTTAGTTAGGTTATTCTTCGTTTGTGCTCTCTTTCTGCATGTTGTTATGTGATGTTTTTTTGGATCAGGCCCACCAAAAAAAAAAAAAAAAATCAAAGCATTTTGGAAAATTCCATTATGTTTTTTCTTGGTTGATATCTCTAGTAATATAAAAGAACTTCTCCTCATGCATTTGAATTCTTATTAATTTATGCAGAATCAGAAGAAGTGGGCATTTGAAAACACTAAAAACTACTCTTTATCATTTTTTTATTTTTAATTTAAATAATTATTTTTATCAAGTGTTTGCTAACACTCCCTAATAGCATCCACTAGTTAGAACTAAATGGTTGTGTGTGTGTGGTGCAGGTGTTTACGATACCTGTTGCTCCAGGGGATGTTATAATTGCTGGAACTGATGGGCTTTTCGACAATTTGTACAACAGTGATATTACTGCTGTTGTGGTTCATGCTATGAGAGCTGGTTTTGATCCTCAGGTGACGGCTCAGAAGATGGCAGCATTGGCAAGACAACGAGCAATGGACAAAAACAGACAGACCCCCTTCTCTACGGCAGCACAAGAGGCTGGTTTCCGTTATTATGGTGGGAAACTCGATGACATCACTGTTGTTGTTTCTTATATCACCAGTGACAACAATGTCTGTACATCTCTCTCTCTCTCTCTCACGCGCACACAATCACCACTTGTTTAGACTACTGCTTTTAGAATTATTGTAGTGGAAACTAAAATTAGTTGAGAATGGTAATCTTTGCAAATAAAAGCTAAAATACAGGTTTGGTGAATAAGTTGTAAAAGTGCTTTAGTTATTTGTGCAGGTCAAACTAGAAGCACAATCAGATTTTAAAAGCGTTCTTGTTTTATTTTATTTTATTTTTAAAAACTATCCCTAAATAAATACATGTGCATTTTTCTCGTGCAGGAAAGCCTTTCAGCTAACAGCTCTACTTAAAGAAATATTTTGTTCGCATTGGTGGTGCAAAATCTGCAGCAACCTGTTTGTTCGCTTGTTTGTGTTGTTTCTCTATTTTATGGTGGGCGGCGTTTCTGCCGTGTTGTATATACACGTCAAAGTGGGTCCTCAAAGTTACACTTATAAGGCTGTACAGAGAAAATAGTGAGAAAAAAATGCAAGCTTATCACACACTGTCTATCCTTGTATCAGGGTTAATAATTTTGTTTGGTTATCAGGTAGAAAAAACTGTATTCAGATATTATGAGAATCAGGCAAAGTTTTAGAAGGGGACATAGTTTAGGAAAACTCTACAGTGCCTTTGAGGGCATTATGCTCCCACCCTCTGCATTTACAATCATAGATCTCTTAATTTAAAAAATCTAAAATTGATCTAATGGTAGTAAATACACCCCACTAAGTGGGGAATGGTACCGTGAAGGCACCGTAGAAATCCCCCATAGTTTAATGTACGATTATCATCCTTATTTTTATTTTGTAGCTTTCGGAGATGTAAAACCACTTGATAAAATTTTAATCACAATGTTGAAAATATACGTGCGTTCATATATCTAGGGGTGGGTTTCAATGACAATTTATTATGTGCACCTGGGTGCACCTTGCGTAAAAATTTATTATCATTTAGTATACGTGATGATATATGGTAGTTATACATGATGATATATGACAAGAATTTAGAGTTTAGAGTTTACTTTTTTATTTTAGGGTTTAGTTTTCCATTTTTAGGGATTAATTTTTCGTTTAAAGGTTTAATTTTTTATTTTTTTATTTTAGGGTCCCGGTAAAAATTTATCTTCTACTAGTTATATGTGGTGATATGTGTCAGTTATATGTGATGATATATGATAGAAAATTCGAATTTAGAGTTTAATATTCAATTTTGGGGTTTAGTTTTTCATTTTAGTAATTAATTTTTCATTTTTAGGGTTTAATTTTTTGTTTTAGGTTTATATTTTTAATTTTAGGATTTTAAATTTTAGATTTATAATTTCAATTATTTGTGATGATATTTATCAGTTATATGTGATGATATATGTCAGTTTTATGCGATGATAAATTAAATTATAGGGTGCACCTGGGTCCATGGTATACTCTTTCGGTTTCAATGAGAATCCTCATTTATTTGCGAACCTGTGAACTATTTCTTGTATTATACAATCACAGACTTTATTAATATATTAGTTGTGCTTTTATTATATAATTCTAATACTTTTAATCAAACGAGTAAAAATACAAAAAAATTGATCCATTCATTTAATTATATTTAAAACCCATAGTTGATTTTAGGTTCACAAATAAAAACATGGTTTCTCATTTGAACATTATATATCTATATATAGGTGTTGGTTTACGTTAGAATGATCATCCATCAAAGATATGAGAAAGAATCTCAACCACTAAATTTGAGGACGAGGATGTAATCTTATTTGCTTATGTGTAGATTTATTGATAATGATATTATAATTTTTTATTAATTATTATTATAATTCAAAAAATATTTTTAAAAAAATAATATTTGATTATTTATATTGTGTATCTTCTCGTGCATTATTGTGCGTTATCTTAAGAACTATTATGCTTAAATATAAAATTGGGTATTAGTGCCACTAAAAATGCACACTAGAGTTAGTGAAAATACAAAATAGTGTTAGTGAAATGCACTTAATCGTTGATAATTATTGCAATATTAGTACCACAACATGCTCACATGTGATATTGAAAATGCACAATAGTATTAATGTAAATGCACATTAGTCATTGTTCCTTTAAAAAAAAAAGATATTAAGATTGTGTAAAAATACAATGATTAATTATGATATCAACCACTTAATTATTGCAACTTTAGTTACATGAGACATACACAATAATACCATTGAAAATGCAGAATGGTGTTACTGAATATGCACAATAGTATACAAGAATTGAATAATATAATTTTTAGTGTATCGGAACCCTCATTGAAAGGATTTTTTTTTTAAATAAAAGAAAAAACTCAGAAAATCATTTTTTAAATATTATTTTTATTATAAAAATACTTTTTTAATATTAAAATAATAATATATATGACATCATCATTACCAAATATGATGTCATATCGACATCAGTATCATTATCATTGACTACCAAACATTCTCACTTATTTCCTAGGGAAGCATTCTCACTTGATCATATAGCGGGAGAAAACGCCGCCTACCACTACAAAAAACTGGTGAATGCTGATGGTCAACAGCCGTCAGCATATATTGATGGGTTCACTATGCTGACAAATTGTTGACCAGTAAAGGTCGTCAACAAAGACCCGTCAGCATTGTTTAATACCCATTATTTGACGACGGATTTGATGATAGGTATCTGACGGCAGGATCGCTGACAACCGTTACCCGTCATCAAAATTAATATATATATATATATATATATATATATATATATATATATATATATATATATATATATATGTGTGTGTGTTGTGTGTGTGCGCGCGCGCGTGCACTGACAGCCCTTTAGGGCGTTAGCAAAAAACTAAACATATACCCCCGTCCCCAGCTTCTCTCTCTGCCAGTTTTTCAAAAAAA
>BMAC01000667.1:477827-491316 GCA_014905375.1 Phtheirospermum japonicum
GTAGATAGGTCGTTACCACCACCACCGTCGACAGATAGGCCGCCGCAGCCGAGCTCCACCGCCGCCGCTATCTCAGCTGCACGTAGTCGCTAGAGTCCTCCACCGTTGCCACCGCCGCCAAGTTATATTTTTTTGGTTTAAATATTTGATTAATTGTTTAGATATATAATTGTAGATTTATTTATACAATGTTGATTATTATTGGGCTTAATTAGCAATTAATTCAAAGAATTAGGATTGATTATAATTATTTAGATATTTGGGTTTGGTTTTAAAAATTAGGGTTAGTTTGGGATTTAATTGGGATATTTTAAAAAACTATGGTTGAATTGTAATTATATAAAATATTTTGGATTGATTTTAAAAATATTGATTATTGTTGGGCTATTTAGCAGTTAGTTCGAGAGTTTAAGATTGAATTATAATTATTTAGATATTTGGGTTTCATTTCAAAAGTTGGATTGGTTTGGGGTTTAATTGGTAATATTTCAAAAAAAATTAAGATTGGATTGAAATTATTCAGATATTTGAGTTTGATTTCGAAATGTTGATTATTGTTTGGCTAATTAGCAATTTGTTCAAGAATTTAGGATTGAATTATAATTATTTAGATATTTGAGTTTCATTTCAAAAAGTAGGGTTAGTTTGGGGATTTTTTGGGAATATTTCAAAAATTAGGATTGAATTATGATTATTCAGATATTTGGGTTTGATTTCAATATTTATGATTAGTTTTAGATTTATTTAGTAATTAATTTAAAATTTAGGGTTAAATTATAAATATTTCATATTTGAAAAGTTTTAAAATGTGCGTGGTGCAGGTATTCAAATGCCATGTTGATCAACAAGTGAATGTTATGTTTAATTAACATTTATGTTATGATCTGTGATTAATATATACATATTTTGATTGGTTGGTATATATGCGTCGGTGATGACGTGATGTACGGCGTCGGTCGGGAGGTTTCGTCCCTCCAATAATGGATTTTTTTTTACAATGTGATGGTGGTTTTAAAATGCTTTAAAACGTGCGTGGTGTGGGTTTTCAAATGTCGTGGTGATCGACATGTGAATGTTGTGTTTAATTAATATTTAAGTTATGATCTGTGAATAACATACATGTTGTATATGTTAGTGATGACGTGGTCTACGGCGCCAGCGGGTAGGTTTTGTCCCTCCGATAACGAATTTTAAAACTATACCGACATATCGATTATATTCTATCTTTCTACACCTAAACACTTTATCTTAGACCCGTATGGGATTTAGTATCAAATAGAGAGTTGATACTGAATTGTGAATTGCCACTTATTTGGACAGTTTGAGAATTTGATTGTAATGTGATTATCTTAGTATGTATGTAATTGGTGGAGTTTTAAATTTCAGTTTTTATCTCTCATTTGTTCTCGGGTACACTGCAATATATGTATACTTGGAGAACTAAGGGGAGGTGCTGCCAAAATTCTCAAGTTCTCAAAATTCATAGTAAGATAATTTTATTAGTGAACATCACATTCTTGAATGGGCAGGGCACTTACCGAAAATTCAATCTTTTTCTATAGGCACCCTCAGACTCCTGCGGAAGTATCTACTCGTTACGAAATCTTAGGTGTCAAAGTATGGATTTCATATAGTCAAATTATCTATAATTCAATCATTTATATTATTAATCATAATTAGGATATCATAGGATGAGTTCTGACAGTAGTTTGATGTGCAAACGGAGATTGGACGGTTACTTGTCCAACACGTTTCATGGAAGGGGTGGAGAGTTTCATAGAATTTGCACTCACCCATCATGCAATGAAGGACGGGGAAAAATTGTAGTGTCCTTATAGTCATACTATGGATTCATATCAGATTATTACATCTGGACATTACATGGTGAAACAAATATTGATTCCAGGCATTATATCGACCCTAAGGTTCACGTTAGATGATCATCTTACGCCGCTCCTGATCAAATGCCTACATCAACTTATATTTTCCTTATGAAATCTCAAATGAGATAGAATGCTTAAAAGGGATATAATGAAATTCTTTGATTGGTACACCACGATTTTGAATAAGAAGAGAGATTTCGAGAAATAACAGATCTATTCACTCTATCAATAACAAAGCCATAATCGGCTCATGGTAAAACTTCATACGGGTTCAATCTCTTTGTATAGGTTGGGTTTTCTGGGCTTTGCTTCAATATAATTACCAGTGCGATGCAGTCGGTTCAAACTTTATATTTAGTCCTCATATAGAATCGCTGAATCCTGAGGCCCAAAAATTATAAAATATGTTGAGTGCTGGAAATCAACCTTTGTATCCCAGGTGTGAGAAACATTCTTAGTTGTCTCTAGTTGCCTGTTTCATTAACCTGAAGGAAGAAGATTTCATGTCCCATAAGTGTTATGATCAACTCGATTCAATCAAAGAAGTTGTGTCAAAAGACAATCATATACATATGACTTATACAAGAGCAAGCAGTTATTGAGGGGCATGAGCCTACCGGTTGAGAAGATTGATTGTTGCCTAAATAATTCTATGATCTATTGGAGAGAAGATTTTGATTTGACCAGTTACAAGTTTTACAACCATCCTCGATTTAATGATAGAAAAGAAGCATTGCGTATAGAAGATGTATTATTTTCCATTAACTCCTCGTTTGTAAAGGCTATACGCATATGCATAAACTGCAAAAGACATGAGGCGGCATGCAATAAATGTTGTTGACACTGGTGTGATGCGCCACCCGTCAGATTCAGAGGCTTGCAAATATTTCAATCAAACACATCCGAAGTTTGCCTCGGAAAGTCGAAATGTAAGATTAGGCCTTTGCACGGATGGTTTTCAATCTTTTGGTAGTTTTTAGACGTCGAATCCTCGTGGCCGGTGATAGTCATCATGGATGTGTATGAAAGAGTAATATATATTTTTGAGTGTTCTTATTCCAGGTCCCAAAAACCCAAAGGATAAGTTGGATATGTTTCTACAACCTCTAATCGACGAGTTGAATCAGCTACGGGTGGTCGGTGCACTCTTATATGATATCTGTAAAAATAAAACTCAATTACGGCAGCTCTTATGTGGACAATTAGTAATTCCCATGCCTACTCCATATGTCTGGTTAGAGCACGGCTGTCCATATTACATGGAACGTTCGTATGCATTTACTCTCAAGTGATGCGAAAAATTTTTTTGGTTTGATAATCATCGGAAGTTTCTTGATTATGGTCTACCTTTTGAAAAGACAAAAGAATGAAAAATATAAAGGTGGAGACACCATCACGGAGTGTCCGGTCAGGAACGAAGATTTTGGCAGAGATAGAAAATTTAGAACTTTTGAAAGGTACTGATTTAGTTACTTCGTTTGGAGGAAAAGAAGTATATTTTGGGATTTTCCATACTAGAGCAAAAATTTGATTTGGCATTATCTAGACGTTATGCACACCGAAAAAAATATGTTTGATAATGTACACGGCTATGAATGTCAAGGGGAAGACAAAAGACACTCCCAAATCCATGGATGAACTGAACGAGTATTATTTTTGTCCTAGCCTACAACAAGACGCGACAGGAAAGTATCCTAAAACTTGTTACACATTAGATAAGATATCAAGTTTCCTTGTGTGAGTAGGTAAAAACTCTTTAATTTTCATATGGGTATGCATCAAATCTGGGGTATTGCGTAGGGATTGAGATTGTTCTGGATGAAGAGTCATGACTGTCATGTATTCATGCAAAGGTTTTGCCATCCGAGAACCGCTTTCCCATCTTGTGTGGAAGGCCCTCACAAAGATGAGTTTATTTTTTAAGAACCTTAGTGTGATATGAGTCGTTTGGAGCGTAATATTCCTCTAATTTTGTGTTACTTGAAAAGATCTTTCCGCCTAGTTTTTTTACTCCATGGAGCATTTGCATTTTACTTAGTATACGAGGCAAGAATTGCAGGTCCAGTGCAATATAGGTGGATGTATCTATTCGAGAGATTTTTTCACAAACTGAAGGACAATGTGAGGAACAATGTGAGCATATAGTAAATGCATATCTTATCGAAGAGGCGTCAACTTTTATTTCGTGCTATTTTGAAAGTCACGTCATAATGAAAAGGACAAATTTACCTCATAATAATGATGACCAAAATGGTGAAGATGATGATTATGATTTTCCTTCGGTGTTTAAAAAATATGGTGTAACGTTTGCGGCATCGAGAAAAAGATTCTTGAGTAAAGAAGAATTCGATGCGGCAAGAAATTGCGTTTTACTGAACTGTGAAGAAGTCTAAGATTTTATTAGGTTTTAATGTCAATCTTTATATTTTAAGGAAATATTGATTATATAATAAACTAAGATAGTTTTAATCTTTACCCATATGCAGTGTTTTCAAGGAGGCTGTAAAACAGCCTCAACCAAACATAATAAATGGCGGACTCAACAAAAAATCGGAAACTTATTAGTTTGAGAGATATCTGAGTTCTTCTAAAATGATATATATATATATATATATATATATATATATATATATATATATATATATATATATATATATATATATATATGCAATTTAAATCGAAATCTCAATAAATAATATGTTTATTACTTTTGTCGTTATAGGCACAAGACCCCTTGAATAATGTCATCGACAAGTACATTAAGAGTCTAGTATTAGGTCCATCATGATGTGTGACTACATATCATGGTTGCAAGATAAATGGATACAAGTTTCACACAGTTGCATATGAACAAATAGATCAACTTCGAGCACTGGTATATGTATAAAATGAACAAACATGATGAGTATGATTATTATGGTCATCTCATAGAAGTTGTTAGACTCGACTATATTACCTTACAGGAGCACACTCATGTTCAATTATGAGTGGTTTGATCCAACTCCCACAGGCACAAAGGTTCATCCTAGATATAATCTTGTTGATGTCAATTATAAGCATAGGTCAATCGCTATGAGCCGTTTATACTTGATGCCCAAGCTGTTCAAGTTTTCTACTACCCGTATCTGAGTTTGAAATGAGACAAGTTGGATTGGTTAGCAATGTGTGAAATTATATCTAGATCGACAATAGATTTTATCGAACCTATGTTGCCTAATCAATCCTTTCAAGAGTAGCACATAGAATTGCACAATCTAATACAACTGGAGGATGAAGATTTCTAATTACACGTCGACATTGTTATTAATGAATCAGATGAGTTTGTCGATGAGTCAGAGGAGGAGATAGAAGATGAGTTTCTAATGATGAAGATACGAATGAAAATGAGTTTGTTGATAACCTAAATAGTGAGAGTGTTAGTTCAGGTTAAATTTAAAAACGATGCATGCATATATAGTTTAAAATTATATGAATTCATATACCCCGATTCAAATGTGCATGTATGCTTAAGTGTTGCTTGCCTTGGCCTATCTTCGGGTCGTGCTTCTCTTGGTTCATCATCCTCGTCACTTAGAGGATAAGGACAATGATATGATGGACTTATTATCAGGGACTCCGCCTTATACCATTCCAGCCAACCTGTCTACTGCTAGTACATCCAGAGGCCTCATGCCACCACGTCCCGGTATGATCGAGGTCTATGTCCCTACCCACCCACCCACCCCACCCCACCCCCCACCCCCCAAGGTAAGTAACTTTAATTCAATTATCATTTATAATAAATTCTTTACATTAATATATCGCTCTAATTAACCATAAATTTTAATAGGCTGTGCAGCGACTCATCAGAGCTACCGATTATTTTTCGAGTGATCCACGAGGCTCGTGTACACTCTGATGGGTGGAAATATGAGCATATCCTTGAGTCTCATTTTCAGTTGTGGTGGCCTGAGTTTTTGGTAATTAACTAATATTTTCATAAGTTCTTATATTTAATAGTTTTTATTAATCAAATTGTTTTTTTGTTTTGTTTTGCAAAAACGTTATTATTGGAACTCGAGTTTGTATTTTGCGGAGCTCGTACAGTATAACTTTTATAGATCTATGGCATACACATGGCGCAGCCGTCTCCACGAGTTGAAGACAAAGCGTAGAAAAGAGGGGAGGATGCCCACGAATGTGGGCGAGGACATTTGGAAGAGGTGGTTGGTAGAGTTTGAGAAGCCGGAGAATAAGAGGTAGTCCAAGTAGGCGAGCAGGAATAGGATGGGCTAGTCCGGTGGCTCTAGTACTGGGATATCAAAGCACATAGTCGGATCTCGAAATACGAATAGTCTCTTGCTTCCGCGCCAAAAATTGATCATCTGGTATATATTCTTCATGGCTCGGATAGTATGGAATCGAGTCGGGAGGGGCATAAGATTCGTAGCTCGGAAAGGAAGAATTAAATTCGGATGGAGCATACGAGTCATATCCCGTGTAATAAGAAGGTGAGGCGGAGAGAGCGTATGAAGGTTCAAAACTCGGATTGTAGTGGTTGGGTGAAGCATGTGGATCGTTAAGGCTCACGTTGTAAGAATTTGGAGGTGGGGCCCATTCAGGTGAGAATGTCTCCATGAATCAATCGTACACTTCCTCCCACGTGTTCAAGTAATTGGGCTCTAGATTTTTCAACCATTCTCTTGCCCGATCCTTTAATGTAAAGATGAAAAGTTTCATCCTCACTTCATTCCTTGTAAGGCCTAAAAGGGGGAAGGTTCTTGTTATGGCGTGGTACTCTTGGATGAATTCGAACGGATCCTCACTCGGGAGCCCATGAAATACCGGGAGTTGCTCAAAGTAGAACTCATCCGGATCGTAGTCCCGCATCGCTTGACTCCATTGAGTGGTGGGTCGAAGATCAAAATAAGCGTACGGGTTAGACATTCTTTCTTTCTCTCTTTTTTCTTTCTTTTTTTTTCGAAATGGCTTGTTGAATCTTGGTCGTCAAGGTACCTTGCAATCACAACACTTAACGCACAAGATTAAACGCACCGGTAGATAATAACAAAAATGAACAAAGAGAAAAATCACAAACAAACACGAAACACAGACAAAACCAATAAAAACACGAACAAAGATCACAAAGAACAAACATAAAAATTACAACCTTTAGCCTTCCCCGGCAACGGCGCCAAATTTTGAGCCGAACTTTTGTGTTCCTTTCAAAATTAAAATCCATTTAAACAGTGCGCGTCTACTTTTGAAAGGGTTTTAGTTCGCCCGCAAGAGAACGGGGTCACTTTTAGACTGGCAAGTTAACTCGAGTCGAATCTCTCGAGGAAAACTAATCGGAAGTTTTTTTTGTGTTTGTTTGTACGAATGAGAAAATAACAAAAAAATTACTCTAAACACGCGGACAAAGGGGTTTTGAGAATTGTAATAACTAAACGATGATTGATAAGCGAGAAATTGTGCTTTAATTAATGGTTTAATCTCTATGTTTTTATGTGCTTAATATTCTCATATATGTTTATTTCTCGCGTATTTACTATTACGAATGGAGGAGCACCAATTGTATATTTCTTCTCTATTTTGCAGTATTTGGTGCTATAATAAGTGAATGAGGTTTTACAAGAAAGTTGAAAGACAAGGATTGACGAATCGACGAAAGAAAAATCAAGAATCAGGATGTTGCGTCGATGACGYRTCGATGCCGAGGATGGTTCGCGTCAGTCGACGCAATGTGCGGTGTGACGCCGAAGGCTGGCTTGCGTCAGTCGACGCTACGTCGACACTCATGTTCGGAAGCGTCGATGTCGACCCATGCAGTCGACGCTACGTCGACGCTCATGTTCTGAAGCGTCGATGTCGACGCATGCAGGACGACGCACGCTGGACGATGCAGGTAGGTGATTCGCGTCGACGCCGAGGGCTGGTTCGCGTCAGTCGACGCTCCGTCGACGCCGACTCGGCAGAATTATTTTAGGGAGAATCTTGGGCGGCAAGAAGTAGGATTTCTATATAAACTCGACCCAAACTCGTCCAAAACAGACTAGAACATTAATCCTAGGGTTCCAAGACACCAAAAAGGAGTCCAAAACACCCAATTCAACCATCCATCAAGAGCTTGATGATTGAAGACTCAAGATTCAAGATCTAAGCTCTCTTATCCCTTTCTTATCTAGAATTATGTCTTCTTATTTATTTTTCTTCTTTTATTTCATGAACTCCATTAGAGGGTAATTATTTTATCTAGTCCTAGGGATGTGGAAACCCTCGTGATATTATGTTTTAATTAATTTATGCATATTTCTTTCGTTCTTCATATGAGATTGCTTGTGTTATTTTGTTTACACATCATGATTGCTAAATTCATGACATGATTGCTGAATTCTTGGCTTGGATTGGCCACCTAGATTAGGGATTTGGTTATCAATTGCTAGAAATAGGATTGCTTCCCGTGTAATTGTCGTAGTTTCGATTTCTCTGAAGCGACTAATGGTCTCGTATCATTAGGGATAACACAACATAAGTTAAATAAACTGAGCTTATGAGTTTATTGCTTAGATTAGCCTATTTGCCTTGTTCTGAATGCTGTTGGTGGATTAAATCTAGAGAGCTTATTCTAGGTTGTTCATTAATTAGAGTTAATTAAAGAGCTTGTTTTAATTAAATACACGGTAAGGGCAAATTCGAGTAGCAAAGCTTATTGTTACTTAGGGTTTTTAGTTTCATATGATGAGTGGATTTTATATTGCAATTGGTTAAATGAATTGAACGAGGGTGGAAACTGAACTATGACTGGAAAGTTATTTTATTATTATTTCTTATTTATTGTCTTAATTGTTTCGTTTAATTATTTCTAATTGTTTTCTTTATTTATTTAGTTATTTAATTCTCTTTAGTTAGTTTATAATCCTCTACCCCGTTTTCTTAGTTTATTAAAATACAAGAAAATCACAAATTAATACACACTCCTCGTGGGATCGACCCTTGCTTGCCGCTGCTACTAGTTAGTAGAGGGAAGTCGAGGACTTTTATAAATAATATTTTTGATGCTTCAACGACGAGCGGTCAAATCTTGGCGCCGTTGCCGGGGAGTGACGCGTTTAAATTGTGATTTGACGTATTTTAATATTTTAGTATTTTTAATTTTAATTTTAGTTTTTTGTCTTTCTTTATTTCCATTAATTTTCTTTTTAGATTCTATGACTATGGCAGGAGCGAGAGAACGCACGTTGAAGGAGCTAGCAAATCCGGATCTTCCGCAACAACAACTTTGCATCAGGTTTCCAACCTTGGAGGATGCTAAATTCGAATTGAGATCCGGATTAATCTATCATTTGCCGGCGTTCCATGGATTGAATGGCGAAGACCCGTACAAGCATTTGAAGGAATTTCATGTAATATGCACGAGCATGAAGCCCGCCGGAGTAACTGACGAACAATTAAATTACGGACATTTCCATTTTCATTGAAGGGTCTAGCCAAAGACTGGCTTTATTACTTACCTCCTGGATCCATCACCACGTGGATGGAGTTTGAGAGGGTGTTTTTGCAGAGATTTTTTCCCGCTTCACGAGTGGCGAGCTTGCGTAAGGACATTTGTGCAGCAAGACAAGCGCAAGGGGAGACATTGCATGAGTATTGGGAGCGTTACAAGAGACTCGTCGCTAGTTGCCCTCAACATCAAATGGGCGAGGAGTTATTAATACAATACTTTTATGAAGGTCTCTGTCTCACTGATAGATACATGATCGATGCAGCAAGCGGAGGCTCACTCATGGATAGGACACCGACGGCGGCAAGGGAGTTGATCTCGAACATGGCGGCCAATTCTCAGCAATTCGGCTACCGTGATAATTCATTGAGGTCGGTAAATGAAGTAGACACTGGTTCGTTGCAAGCTCAGTTGGATGAGTTGAGGTCCACTATCGTTAAGAGGGCTACGGTTCGACCATGTAGATTTTGTCATACATTTGATCATGTCACCGATGATTGCCCAACGCTACGAGCCATTCATGAAACGAACGCCTATGGAGTGAGGCCTAGACGATGTCAAGAGAAGAACTACGATCCTTACGAGCTAAGGTGGGGGGACCCTCCAAATTTTCAAAGGGGATAAAGTTTTTCGAGACAATATGATGACCATCCCCAAGCACAAGAACTGTCCCCAGCCCTCATAGAGATGATGGAGGCCATGATGACGAACACCAAGAGGCTCGAAGCTCAATTGAGTCAAATAGCGGATCACATAAGCCAATTGGATAAACGATTGTCTTCTCAAACTGAGGAACGCATGGAGAATGTGAATGCCATCATGCTGCAAGATGTGGGAAAAATCGATGATGCGGAGGACCCGATATTTGAATTGGAGGACGAATTCGAGGAAGAAGAAACAAGGCGGACACATGTTGATCATAGTGTGCCTGAGATTACAAATGATGTTCTTAATTCTACCGTTTCTCCTATCGAGGTCAAAGCAGAGCCAAGGCCATTGCCATCATGGACCGTGTGTCAAGTGATGAAGGATGAGGAAGAGACTTACGTGCGAGAGGATGTTTTTGAGAAGGAGGAGACCGATGACCTTTCGTATGTGGTGATAAATGAAACCATCTTAGCGAAATTCTATGTGAAGCCACCATAAGGTCGAAAAGATCCGGTTAAGCATCCAATGTCGAAACGGATGCGAATTATGGAGGATGAGGTTGTTGGCACTCCGTGCACTTTGAGACCTCCTCCGAAACCCCCATGGAGTTGAGGGGTACCACGTCAAGCCGACGACGTTAAGAAAAGGCGCTTGTTGGGAGGCAACCCAATGTTTACATTATTTCTATTTTGATTTTTATTTTTGCAGTTGAAGGGATACAAAGCTTGGTTGATTTAGATGATTGGGCATATTTTTGAAAAAGATCGTCTGGAACCGAGACCCCCTCGATGTTTACCCCGGTGATTTCTTTTCCCTTACTCTTCCCTTATGATTTATTATTTGCTTGTTCTTGTTTTATGCTTGAGGACAAGCTAAAGTTTAAGTTTGGGGGAGTGGGTTATTGAGATTAATATTGTGCTGAAAATTGCTAAATTTTTGAAATTTTTGCAATTAAGTTCCGGGAATTGAAAAGAAAAAGGTTAAAAGTACTTGCTTGAATTGCTTTGATGAATTATGTTTCGGTTAAATTTTTAGTCATCAGTTGATTTAGAGGTCAAGGGTACGCATGTTAGTGCTTTTGTGATTCATTTGTGGGGCGTCAATTCTAGATGATTGAGTTGTTGATGTGTATTTATGGTTACCGTACTCAATATGAATTTGTGTGGGGCCTTGAAGTTGGCGATTGCGTGATGATATCTCGTTAGTAGAAACAGAAGTCAAATAAAGTCCGGTTGGGGTATACCGGCATGGTGAAAGTAGAAAATTGAAAAATCAAAAAGAATTGAGGTGCCGAAACAGCTGCCTATCCGTATTTATCAAGTGCATTCGCTTATAAATTCCAAAGAGCAAAGTCCAACGAAGATGCTAGTAGCTCAACAATTCATAAACATGCTCAAACGGCGCATCACACTATCAAATTCTCAAACATGGCGGAGGTGAACTAAATAATTTAAATACCAAATCAAGACGATCCTCCTATCCAGCGCCTTATCATCATTATGAAGCCAAGGACGGTAGTGCGGAGTTGCGGGCCTCAATTGAGAAAATAAAAATARATAAATGGGAGAGGACGAGATATTTGATCGTAACCAACGATGGATAGAGTCAAACCATTGAGTAGCAAGGGGGCACCATAGTACATTGATGTAACGTATATGAAAAGGGGTTGCCAAGCCACTGGGATCACCTAGGCCAATACATGAAACGTCTAAGATCTCTAAAAATATAGTGGTGTCTAGAGTGCGAATAAATTCACTTGGCTAATTTGAGTGAGTTACTTATATTATGTTTGTCCTATGCTTTAATTCTATATGTTGCTTGAGGACAAGCAAGGTTTAAGTTTGGGGGATTTGATAAGCGAGAAATTGTTCTTTAATTAATGATTTAATCTCTATGTTTTTATGTACTTAATATTCTCATATATGTTTATTTCTCGCGTATTTACTATTACGAATGGAGGAGCACCAATTGTATATTTCTTCTCTATTTTGCAGTATTTGGTGCTATAATAAGTGAATGAGGTTTTACAAGAAAGTTGAAAGACAAGGATTGACGAATCGACGAAAGAAAAATCAAGAATCAAGATGTTGCGTCGATGACGTGTCGATGCCGAGGATGGTTCGCGTCAGTCGACGCAATGTGCGGTGTGACGCCGAAGGCTGGCTCGCGTCAGTCGACGCCATGTCGACGTGTTTTGCATGTAATTGTTGTGTTTTTCTCGTGGTTTTATATTAATTTTAGTGGTTCTTGAGTCGTTTAGCTTTGTTTTCTAGGTTATTTTTCTTATTTTAGGGATTTATTTTTTCTTCTTTTAATATTATGTTTAATTGGGTTAAATGGTTTTAATTGATTTAAGGATGGTGAGATTCTTGAGTTTTTATGATTCTCATTTTATAGGTGGTTTGATGTGTTGAATTCAAACTAAGGCATGGAGGCCAAAATATCAAGGCAAAAAGGAGCTCCAAAATGGCAAACTTGCTGGAATGGTCGCCGTCCCTTGGCCATCCCAGCTCCATCTACGCGCCAAGCAGGATGGCTAGACAGCGTGCGCCATCCGTGCGCCATCTGCACGCCATCCGTGCGCCATCTGCACGCCATCCGCACGCCATCCCAGCGCCATCTACGCGCCAAGCAGGATGGCTAGACAGCGTGCGCCATCTGCGCGCCATCTGCTCGCCCAAGCCCTTGCCAAACGCCCAAGCCTCACCCAAGACCAACCAACCAAGCCACATTGAGCCATCTTGGTCAACACGGGTCAAGATTGGGTCAAAATCGGAAAATTAAGCCCCTAAAGCCCAAATTGGCCCATTTTAACCCAAATTAACCTTGTATAAATAGACTATAACTCTCATTTTGTAAGGATCACTCAAAAATTTCCCAAACTTGCATGGGTTTTGGAATATTTTCTCTCTCTTGTTCTTAGTTTAATTTTGAAGCTTTGCCTTGGGTTTGTAAGCTCAAGATGAATCCAAATACCCCTTTGGATTTTTTAATTCCTTGCAATTTAAATCAAGCTTTTGTTTCTCCTTTTTAATTCAAGTAAGCTTTCTTTTAATTTCATGCTTTGTTCTTCATTTCCATGCTTGTTCTTCATTTATGCTTTTTGTCTTAGCTACTTGATTTCATGACGAAACTTGTGAATTGACTATGGATTCTAGTTGAGTGACACACCTAGGCTATAGATCGGGTCCTTGATCATCATGACTTTGAGTTTTACTTATGCTTTATTTTGAATTAAATATCCATGCATGGTTTTAAATTGAATTCTAGATCTACTCTTCGTTTCTCGTTATTTTTCCAAAAGATTTGAATTTTTACGTCAACTTTCATTGCTCTTTACTTTGATGCTTTCAATTTTTACCAATTTGAATTATTTGAGCTTTCATGCATGGTTGTACTTTATGCATGCATGGTAGTACTTGATGAAACAATGCTTGTTTTTATTAATTGCTTGCATTTTCAATTTGGGCATACG
>BMAC01000667.1:506092-526812 GCA_014905375.1 Phtheirospermum japonicum
CACTTTACCCCCCAAACTATAATATTCTTTCACTTTGCCCCCCAACTGCCCGTCGATGGAATCTAGAGGAATATTCTGTCGGAAATAAAGTTTGAGGGTAACGTCGAAAATTATTGTACATCAGGGGGTAAAGTGGAACAAAAAATATTTTGGGGGGCAAAGTGAAAAAAAATGCATACATTGGGGGGCAAAAAAAAATTATCCCTAATTAAAATGTTTGCGAGAACTATCTCCAGCTACTCCGGAGGGATTATCGTCTACGAGTCGAGCCTTGGAAGCTGTCACGGACTCCCGAGAAGCTGCGACCGCCGTGGTAACTACCGAATCTACGCCACTGCAACTGGTTTCCGTGGGGCTTTGAGGCGACGGGTCGGAGTTGTCAATTCCGAGCGTGTCCTCGTGAGAGGTCTTCGTTCCTTCTATTCGGGTAGGTTCTGATCTTTAAAAGAGAGATAAGATGAAAAACGATTCAAGAACGCTCATGGGTTGTCATCCCCAAGAGGTTCAAGAATGTCTCCCCGTCTCGGTTTGTCACGAACCGGACGGGGAATTATTCGTCTCTGGATGGTGTATGGATGGTGTTTTTCGGTTCCCTGAATGTGGTTGAGTTCTTGGCCTTTTGTAGCCATCAGAAACCCCTTCCGTAACTAAAAATCTCCACAAAATCCGAGTTTATAACGCTTATATCCGATCAGATGGACTCCCAGTCCGATCGGACGGATTTTTCTGCCAGAGTTTCTAACACTTGGTTTTGACACTGGGTAACCCAGTGTGGATGACAGACCCAGTGTCAGCTGTAATATACCAAATCAGGGCCCAATTTCTTTGAAACTCCACTCGCGGGCCCACACTCGTCCACCTTAACACCGAAAAACTTCAAAATACCTAAAATAAACATAAAATGTGGTAAAATAAGTCAGAGATACATAAATACAAAAATATGCTCAATCAATCCAACTTATACCCAAAATTAACAACAAATCTAACTAAAACACTAGCCAAATATACCAAAAATCATGACAAATACGTGCGAGTCACGAGACCCACCCCGTCAACCTCGTGGGTCGGGTCGAGGCGGGACGACCCGGCTAAATAGTTTTTTATTTTAATTATTATTAATAATAAAATCAAATATATTACTATAAAAATTAAACATAAGACTACAAAAATAGTAAAAACAACAATAAACCAAAAAAAGAAAATTTATTATACATTTATTAGCTTTTTTATAAGTTTATTTATCATTTATTTTATTTTATTAATGTAAATTATTTATAAAAAATATCATTATTAGTGTATAAATGTTAAATATAATATTAAGTGTATAAAAATATAAATAATCATATAAATTTATATATATATATATATATATATATATATATATATATAACATATAAAAAATAAAAATATTGTATGGGTCAGGGCGCGGCGGGTACCCGCAGGGCGGAAGTGCTACCCGAACCCGTCCCTCCGTGAGGCAGGGGGCGGGGCGCTCCAAATGGCACGGGCCAGGTCGGGTCAGGGCGGGCCGGGCCAAGATTGCCATCCTTAACTGGAGGGTAGCGAGATTGGCTAATGAGTAGGACATATGAGGTTGTGGTGAGGTCGCGTATGATAGTGGAGTGGTCGCTGCCTGAGAAACTGGTATAAGATGAGGTGGACCAAGTATGGATGGTTGATTGGGAGGTTGCGGTGAGGTTGCTGGCAACTGTGGTGAGGTTGCATGGGATTATGGTGAGGTCGCACGTGATTGTGGTGGAGTCGCAGATGGTGTAGTAGCTTGGGGAACTGTTATTAGAGGAGATGGACCAAGTATAGATGGTTGAATATTGGAGCAGGAGTGAGGTCCAGAATTCTTGGAAAAGGGAAATTTGAGTTCATCAAAGATCACATGTCTGGCGATTATGACCTTGTTATCTGGTAATAAGACTTCGAATCCCTTGTAGTGTTCATTGTAACCAAGGAAAGTACTTGGTTGAGACCTGAACTGGAGTTTGTGTTTATTGAACGGTCTAAGATGAGAGTAACAGAGACACCCAAAGGGATTAAGATGAGTGTAGTTGGGATCTTGATTTAGTAAGAGCTGATGAGGGCTTTTGTACTGAGTGATTTTGGAGGGTAGTCTGTTCATGAGGTAGACAACAGTGGTAAAGGCATCATCCCAATATTTGATAGGTAAATGAGAGTGAGAGAGGAGAGAGTCCTTTTTCAACAATGTGTCTATGTTTTCTTTTTGCAAGACCATTTTGTCCAGGGGTGTAAGGGAAAGAGATTTTGTGATGTATCCTAGAGGAGTGAAACAGTTTTGTGAGAGCTATGAATTCTCCCCCTGCATCATTTTGTACCAACTTTGTTTTTATTGAAACTGAGTAAGAATGAGATTCTGTAAGTGAGTGACGGCATCGACCACGTCAGATTTGTGTTTAAGCAAATAGATCCAAGTATATCTAGTGTAACGATCAACAAAGGAAACATAGTAAGAGAATCCATTGGAGGATTTTATAGGAGTAGAGTCCCAAACATCTGTATGTATGAGATCAAAGGGCTTTGTATTCAGTTTCTGAAGGGGGAAAAGGTAGCTTATAGCTTTTACCCTGAAGACAAGCACGACAAGTGGAAAAGTTATTTTATTATTTGAATAGGAGAGATTACAGTCTTTTAGAACTCTAAGTAATACATTATTGGAAGGATGACCTAGTCTAAGATGCCATAACTGTAGATCTGCTTCCTTATATTTATTCTCGAGCTCGCTGATGAATGTACTAGGGGCTTGACTTCTGGGATAAACAGATGCATGGTGGAAAGTGGCAGTGGCGGTGTTGACGAGCTATATGTCAAATTTGTAAAGGTCATTCCTAAAAGAGATTCTGAGAAGAGTTTGATGGGTAACCTGATCCTTAACACATCAAGAAGTAGGATGAAATTCAAATTACACAGAGTTATCTTGAGCAAATTGAGAAATACTAATGAGGTTTTTAGTTATGTGCGGAACATGAAGAAGTTTCTTGAGTAAGAAGGATTTGTTGCTGGATTTAAAAATGAGAATTACCAATATGAGAAATGCACAAACTTGATCCATTTCCACCTTGAGCCTTGTTGTTCCCTTGAAATTCTGAGGTGATGTTGAGATTTGGCGAGGTCATTGGTGACATGATTAGAGGCTCCTGAATATGCATACTAGCTCGCATCACTACAAGAATCAAACATTTATGATAGAGCAGAGGGATCAATGGACTGAGTGACTGGATAGGCTGAGTAGGACCTCGTAGAAGTGTTTGAGCCAGTCTGAGCATTATTGGATGGTGCAGTGTAGGCGACATCAAATCTGTAATAGCACTTGTCATCAAAGTGGTTAGAGTGAAACCTCTTGCACCTCTTCCTCTGTTGCTACTATTACTTCCTCTGACACCTCTTCCAGTGGCGACCTCTTCCTCTATTAGCTCATGCAGCAATCTAGATTTCTCTTTTCTGGACATAGAACTAAGTAGTGAAATTGATAGTAGGGCTTGATCCTTCTGTATTGATGAGATTTGATGAATTTCCAACTTCCAGTCCGGTTTCATAGCTTAGTAACATAGGTAGAATGTTTCTGAGTGTGAGTGAGTCACACCTAGGTGTAGCTGCTACCACCACCGGGTCAAAGTCTCCTCCTAGACCAGTAAGAACATGCATTGCTCAGTCTTCTTCAGAGACTGGTTGGCCGGCAGAAGATAGCATGTCGCAACAAGTTTTTACTTTGTTGACATAATATCTAATGCTCATGGTTCCTTTCTTAATGGAGGAGAGCTGCATAGTTTGACTGGAAAAGTTGGCTTCAAGAGTTTTCCATATCTCTCTTGAGGATGCAAGGCCAACCATCATTGTAAGTAAGTTTTCAGAGAGAGAAGAGAGAAGCCAGTATGCTAAAAGCTGATCTTGCCTAACTCGGCATTGGAATTCAAGGTTTACGGATCCCTCGATGATCTGGGATGGAGGTATGATTTTTGAGGTAGCCTTCAAGGTCGTATGATGACTGTGTAAACTTACATTTTCCAAAGCAGGTAATTTGAATTATTTAACTTGATCGAGATAAGCTGATTTTGCAACTGAATAGCTTAGTTTGAATTTTGTGAGGACAGAGTGTTATTGTGCATTACTGAGTGAGAGCTCGCCTGAGCCTCATGTGATGGAGTGGTGTTATCCTTCATGAGGGATAAGAAGAGGAGAGAAGAATATTAAAGAGGGAAGAGATAATCAGAGTCAGGCAAAAACCTGCTCTTATGCCATGAAAGAAAGTAAAGAACTCATATTTAAAAGATTCAGTGTTAACTTTCCTGTATATTCATTCAATCATTTTCTCAATGATTACAGCAGAGAATGTTACAACTATTTATAGCAACATGTATGACAAATGTAGTCCTAGAATATGTGACTAGAAATGCTACAGTACACTCTACAACGTTTACCTAGAATATATGATCACTAATGCTACAGTACAATCTGACAGCTTATTGAGCCAAATGTACTGGACTAGGACTGACATCATCAGCTGATGAAGTGTAGGTCGGCCTCATATGAGACACATTGCTAGCTCCCTGTGCGACCTCTTGTGCGACCTGCATAGTCGACAATCTTGCGACCTGGTGTTGCACACATCTTCAGATCGCTGGGCTCTATAAGACCATGCGACCTGAATTTATCAGGTCGCTCTCTATTAGCTACTACTACTACTATTGTTGCTACTGCTGCTACCACCACCACCACCACCACCACTACTACGACCACTAGTACTACTACGACGACGACGACGACGACGACTACTACTACTACTACCACTACCACTACCACTACTACTACTACTACCACTATTACTACTACCACTACTACTACTACTACCACTACCACTACTACTACTACTATTACTACTACTAATACCACTACTACTACTACTACTACTACTACTACTACTACTACTACTACTACTACTACTACCACTACTACTACGACTACGACTACTACTACTACTACTACTTTGATAGTATAGTTAATGAAAATCCCAATTACCAAAACAAACATAACCTAATATCATTTTTTCTGTCCATTTTAGTTGATTTGTATTTATTGTTAATATTAATTTGATAGTATATTATGTAGTTAATGAAAGTTCTGTAATCAGAATAAATATAATACAATATTTATAAAAAAATATATTAATTTTATAACAAAGACATATTTTATAAACCCAAGTTTATTGCCTCAATTTAACACACATATGCGTGCGTCTAAATATTTATTTTATAAATTCAAATATATCCATTATTTGAATGAAACAAAAATAAAAATCAATATTATCCCACATAATATATATTATGTTGGATAGAAAATAAACACTGTTATTCGAATAAAGGAAAATTCAAATATTTGTTTCAATTAGGAGGTGTCCATTGAAGATGATTTATAGTTTTCTATTGTTTGAGTAAGTCATTAAACTCAATAATCATCCCGTTGATTTCTTTATACCATACACGCATTTTAACAAATTTTAAAACACAATCAAATTAATTCACCATCAACCCATAAGAGAGTGCTTCCCATCAAAATTCAATAGATGAATTAAATCACCATCTCTCCCACAGAGTGTGCTTACCATCAAAATTCAATAGATGAATCCACAATTCTATATTTGGATTTTAATACCTTATTTCTTATCATACGAAGCATAAAAATCCAATCGACAAAATAGATTATATCAATGGTAGCGACAACCCACCCTATTTGTTAATGATGTTGACACCCTAGCCTATGTGTCAATCAATCATTGCTTCGGATGACATGTTTCATCACTCGGTAGGTCCGGATGCTGAGTTGTCAACTGCTCATAGTTTGTGCGTCGGATGACATGTTTCATTTCAACTACAAACCTAGGGTTTGTATATTTCTAACAAATCCTCTCTCGCCGCAGTCATCCAATCGGTCCTCTCTCGTTGCAGTCATTTTTCTATCAATTTCTCGATTTCAGTATTTTGCAATCTATTATTTTTTTTCGATCTGCTAACATGAACGTCTACATCGATTTCAAATGAATAAAAATTGTTTGTTGACATGAAAATCGATTTCAATCTTTTTTGATTTCAACCTTTTTTGATCTGGTATTTATTTCGATCTATAGACATGAAAAATCATTTGCAATTTTTCAATTTTTTTCTATTTCAATTAGGTTTGTTTAATATATTAGTGTTTGCTTTCGTATTGATTAATTTGGATTTTTTGATTTGTTATAAATTTTGATCTGCTTCTATCCAACTTAGTTTTCCGATCTACGGTTTGAAATCATTTTTTGCAGATCTACGGTTTCAAACACTTGGAGAAATAGATCGTCAATATGGATTAATTATATTGAATTTACAAATTATTCCATCCAAGTTCAAGCAATTTTTCAATTTGCTTTTTTTCAAACTATTTCTCGATCTACTTATGTGTTTCGGGTTTTGATTAGAAATACGGATGGTACAGAATTCATATTTTATGTTCAGATTTGGATTTTGATTGGAAATTCAGATGATAAAGAATTATTTTGATATGTTTATATACTGCGATGATGATGCAGATTTTCATCAATTCTCACCTGAAATCTGCCTTTTTTGATTTATACTTTTCCATCTTTATATTAGTTGTAAAATCAGCTTAAATATATTATGAGGCATGTTGACTTTTTGATGAGATTTTGACCAGATAATCATTTTCATATTTTACTTCGTGTGATGACTTTTGAATGTTTATTTGTATTAAACCTTGAAGATCTATTCATAGCCATTATTTTGATTTGTATCCTTTTTGAATAGTTTTTGAATTTATTAATTGGGAACCTTTTTTTTAATATTGTTTAATTTTAGTTTTTGATCGTATTGCTATATTACATGGTATTTTGGTGGGTTGTGATTTGATTGGTATAATATGGTTAGGGAAAATTCTGAGGTGAACCGAGATTATAATTTCAGTAATACTTTCATTTTTTTCCTTTTTAAGGAACATAATGTTTGAATTTTATTTTATTTTTTCGGAAACCATCATGTCCAAAAGTTGTGGCCAAAAAATGGTGGAACATGTAGAATGATAGAGACTAATTTCATTTTAGATTCAAAATTAATGGTATGTTTAATACAATTATTCATTGTTATTCTTTATATTATCAATTTTGGAATTTTTGTAAAGTATACAACTTATTGTTCTTGAAATCAGCTTTGTAAAAGGAATTTAAAGAGTTACTAGGTAATCCAAAAACGAACTTCTCTTTGTGTTTATTAATTGTGCAATACAAATATGTTTTTCTTTGAGTCTATGGGAGTCTAAACCATGATGATGGATCGAGTTTGTATAAATGTGTCCTTCTTGCAGAATGAGAAGCTGCAAAGCTTAACTTATCGTGTTGGTGTATTTCACTTATCCTATTTATATTTATTAATTAAAAAGTCCAATAATAATGACAATATGGCTTGTCGCGGCTGCTCTACTAAATATTACAAACTCATAAGTTTGGTGGTTAAATATCATATTTATGTTATTCTTTATTATATGGGCACAAGTATATGGTGTTTAGTTATGGTTTCAATTTTTTGGTACAATTTATTGGATGTAAAAGTCAGCAAGATGATAACCAGACAATAAAAATCTTTTCCTTTTGGCACAGATTGATGGGTATGTGACTGCAACCCGGAAAGCGATGAAGGGTTACACTGCTTTTTATTTTTCTCGAAACATTAGCGCATGTATTGAAACACAAATAAATGTTTACTAACCCAGACTAACTCAATTCATGGTTTTAATAATTACCTTGAGTTATATGATAGGTTGTGTTTTTTTATTTTATTTTTATTTGATAAGCATTAGGAAATTCATTTCAAATTAGAAATGGTATTATTTCTAATCCAAAATGTATCAACGCTTTAGTAGATCAACAATTTCAAAATTAATAATTCATAGTCGCATTCAAATTTGCAACTTGGGGGATGAATTAAATTCATAAATTGGTATATTTTGCTTTGTCAATATGATCTATGAAGTGTTTTGATTTTTGTTTTGCAGTGTACGCTAATAATTTACTTTCTCAAATTTACAGTTAATCTCATACAGAGAGTGGTTTACATATTTAATGCCTTCATTACAGGCCTGTTCTTGGCCTCATCTTCAACGCCCCTCTTTTATTTGGTAGAAGTCTCATTAATAATGTTGCATCTTTTTTTGGTTCTGTTTTAGTATCTTTAATTCATTTGATATGTATACTATTTTGTTAGATTCGCTTAGCATAAGTACTTGAATGTGATTATCTAGCTATGTCTATATTAGAGGTTTGTGGAGAAAGGTACGGACTTTGTGTTCTAATTGAGTAATATGATAATTTCTCATTAATTTCTTATGACTGATTTCAATGGTGATGAAGAAGGGGGTCCAAAATACATGATAGGAATCGAAAGTAAAAAGTGGGAATTATTATGTGGTGAGATATTGTTAAAATGAGTCTTTTTTTTCAAGAAAAATACACGTTTTCAAGCAAATCTAATAATGGGTGATTCCCAAATTTGTTATGTTTGACTTTTTAATTAAATATAATTATTATCTCTCAATGTTTGAAGATTTATTTCAATTAGATGAAACATACTCTATATTATTGTTTTTCTTATTAATGGAATGATATAGTGTTTTTATTAAATGAATATCTTGATTGATGTCTAGATATTCATAGAAACCTTATGATTTAAACAGATTCTGATGAGATATTAAAAGATAATAATGTCTAATCCACGTAAGGAAAAAATGTAATAATTGATAGCAAGTTTTTTGAAAGTGGTTATGAAGTTATTATCTTTCGAGAGGTATGGTGGTTTTAATAATATATTTATAAAAAAAATAAATGGTCGGTTAGTTCAAAGTGTTTAAATGATGATCTAATAATAATTACATAAAATATATAATGAAAAAAAAACTATATTTGGTGTGGAAGTTTTGAAAACTCTTCGTTAAATTACGGACTCAAACACACACATTATGTTAGGATTTAATGTTAGAATAATTTTTTTAAAAAGAAAAATAGAAGTTTTCAAGCAAATCTAATTACAGGTATAATTCTACCAAATTTGTTATGTTTGACTTTTTAACATGATGATGTTTTCTGATTAATTGATGTAATTTGGTTATTACAAAATTACAAAAATATTCTCTGAAAGTGGATTTGATTTTAAATTAAGTTAATGTTGATAGTTTATAATAAATTGGAGACTTTGTACATGTGGAAATAGTTTTCCAACATTTAACTGACTGAAGTCATGATGTATTTACTATAGTTTGATTTTTTTTAATGAGTTCAATTGGGCTAATAAATATAAGAATATAATTATATCAACTCTCAATATTTGAAATATAACTTCAATTAGCTTCAATATACCTCTATTATTAATATTTTTGATTAATGTAATGATATAGTATATTTATTAGTTGAATATCTAGATATTCATAGAAACTTCAAGACTTAAAACGATATTGAGTAAAAAGATAATAATGTGTAATCAACATAAGGAATAAACTTAATAATTTATATTAATTGATAGCAAATTTTTTTGGTAGTGATTATTAAGTTTCTATTTTTTTAGATGTTTGTTAGTTAGAATAATATATGTAAAAAAAATATAGTAAAATCCATATAAGGAAAATAAACTTAATAATTGATATTAATTGATGGCAAGTTTCTTGGCAATTTATTAGGTGCACATGGGTGCACCTTGCTAGGTGCTCTTGTATTACGTGATGATATATGATAGTTATACGTGATGATATATGACAGTTATACGTGATGATATATGGTATTTATACGTGATGATATGTGACAAAAATTTAGAGTTTAGGGTTTACCTTTTCGTTTTAGGGTTTAGTTTTATATTTTAGAGTTTAATTTTCCATTTTTATGGTTTAATATTTCATTTTGAGATTTAGTTTTTTATTTTTTTATTTAGTTTTTCATATTAGTGTCCCGACAAAAATCTATCATTCTACCAGTTATATGTGATGATATGTGTTAGTTATATGTGATGATATGTGCCAGTTATATGTGATGATATATGATAGAAATTTAGAATTTAGAGTTTAATATTCAATTTCAGGATTTAGATTTTCATTTTAGGGATTAATTTTCCATTTTTAGGGTTTAATTTTTTATTTTTGGTTTATTTTTTAATTTTATGATTTTAAATTTTAAATTTAGAATTTCAATTATTTGTGATGATATGTCTCAGTTATATGTGATGATATGTACCAGTTATATGCGATGATATATGTGAGTTATATACGATGATACATTAAATTACAGGGTGCACCTTGTAAGGCGGAACTAGGTCCATGGTATACTCTCTCAAGTTTCTTGGACTTGATTATATAGTAAAATTCACATAAGGAAAATAAACTTAATAATTGATATTAATTGATAGCAAGTCATGATTATGAAGTTCCTATCTTCGGAGATGTATTATAGTTAGAATAATAAATTTACAAAAAAAATTAGTGAAATCCATATAAGAATGTTAATTATAAATTAGAGCTTCATATTTATAGAAAGTGTATTCATATTTATAGAAACAACTATCATAGGAAATCTATACCTATATATGAAAGTTGGCCTGTCATTACCTAAAGATGCCATATGTCACCATATTATTGATGGTGGCCAAATTTCATTATATTGTACGAGAACTTTAATTTGGGCTTTTGTAAATGTATTTGAAACACCCATTTGACTAATAATTCTTTATTTTTGGGCCTTTTCTAATGTACCTTGATTTGGGCTTGATATTACTAACAGGTTTTTGTATTTGTATAACATTTCTATGTTTCCTTTTCTTATTGTTTCTTCTTCTTCTTCTTTTTCCTTTTTATTTTTTTGTTTTGATATGTTGGGTTGAAATTGTAATTCTTAAAAGATCAAATCAATAAGTGCAAGTTTTTTTCCAACTAATATGATATATATGTTCTACTAATTCATTTTGAATTTATTGATAAATTATTATCCTCAGTATTTTTAAACAAGAGTATTTATATTTATATAATATAATAACCATTTAGAAATTGTGCCTTTTTATTCTTTTTTTATAATCTCCTTTGTTTTCTCTTTACAAATAGTTAAAACCAAAAACTAAAAAAATTGTTCTAGATGAATATTAAAATAAAAATAATTATACTATATAAAGAATAATTATTTGAGGATAATAAATATAATTATAAAGGGAATGGATCAAAGTTGATGTTATCTAAACTCTTCTGCGACTAAAGTGTCCTGCAAGAAAAAAAAGGTGAAATATGTCGGTATTTGATTGGATTCATTTTTCCTTTGCATTTTTATTCCGCTGTTTTTGGTGAATATCAAACTCCCAAATGAGATGAGTATTCTTTTTTAAATAAAAATAGTTAGAAAGGAAAAAATTGATACTTCATAAGAACCATATAGATATGAAAAGATATTTTGCCTTTTATTACATATAATATATATCGTACTACTTCATTTCAAATTTATTTATAAGTTTTTACTCCTAATATATTTTAAAAATAATTACGATATGTTTATGTTCACTTAGAATAGTACTCATTTAAATAACACGCTCTTATAATTTGTTAAAGCCGATTCAGTCTCACTCTATTTTTATTTAAATGTAAGATTGTGATTCTCTTTCTTTATAATTCTTTTTTCTATTTATAAACAATTAATTCCCGATATCCAAAAAATTCGGTATTAAAATGAGTAAATAATATCATGTGACATAAATACTAGAAGTTAATTAATATTGATTATTGTTGACAAACATAGTTTTTTTAATGTATTATTTTATATAATTATTATATACTTTGATTTATCAAAATACTGAAAATATTTATCCCGCAACGAAGTGCGGGCGATATTCTGGGTAATGATTATATCTTTGGTTATTTGATAGTAATGCTCATTTTGGTCAATAACGGTAAAACATATAGCCTATGCAACTAAAATAAATTTTAAATGATTGTTTTTTTATAATCTAGGTTGTTTTTATATAAATTTATTATCAAACCAATTTCTCATGTTGAGTTGAGAAAATAGGCATAGAAAAGATATTTATAAATCTATTTTGATATGCAATTATTTTACTTTTATTCAAGATATTAAGTGTAGGAAATTAATTTTGTGCGAGGATATTTTGAATAGTAATCTATATTTCATTTATTTAACTTCTTATATTCATTTCTTCAATTCTTCAAGTTAGTTTTTTCTTTTTTATAATTTTTTATGAGTTTTTTATAATCCCGCGCAATCGCGGGTTTTGCAAGTTAAATTGTCACCATGTAGTGGTTTGTGTTAAAATATTATATTTCTAAAATAATTTGTTTTATAAATTTTACGTTTTTATACCTTTTTATTTATGCCCGCATAATCGCGGGTTTTTCAATTAAGTAATGTATATTACTTAAACAACTAAATTTGAAATTTGAGGTTTTGTATTCGAATCACCTAGAAACTGTTTGAAAAGAGATTTTTTCTTTATTTATATTATAAGACCAAATTTAAAAAAAAAAATAAAAAAATCAATCACTACAACACTACTAGTCGGAAGAAAGTCATTACTAATATTTAAAGTCGCACGAGACTTTTGAACTATACTATAAAACCATAGAATAGATGTCTGTATATTATGACGAACAATAGTCAACTTTCACATCCTCTAGCTAACGTTGTGTGGCCCTATGTGCAAGCCAATAAGAGCGTTCTCCACACGGTATGTGATACACCCTGGACCATACGATCAAAAAGACCTTCTCGCTCGCTTTACATAAATACTACCCAAAAACCAGGACGATGCATTTTAAGACAGAAAAAACTCTGAATACACTATAATATAAAAATTGAGAATTAAACGTTAAAAAGCGGAGAACAAATACATCAAATCCCAAGTCTCGATTTTGACTCAGCAGCCGGCGGCTAAAAAGTGGGGGAAGAAAAAAGTAAAATGAAACGAAAAATTATGCTGATGTGAAGGGTTGAGTGTTCATCACTTGATGCTATTTTAAATTCCTTTAAAAAAACACTGGGGTTTTCTGGGGGAAAAGCAAGGTAATTGGAAATGGCGGTGGGACGGAGAGAGAAAAGCAGCCAATCATCATTCCGCGGATCGCGGATCGCGGCGGCCATTGGGATCGGAGTGACTCTGGGATGCGTATTTGCATTCTTGTTCCCTCATGGGTTTTTCTCCTCAAATCAACCTACTCAGATTCGCCCCCTTTTGAATTCCAATCTTCAGGTGCCATTTTTTTTATTAGTTGTTTCTCTTTTTACTTTTTTTTTCGTTCTTTAAATTGCTAGGCTATACATGCTTCAGCTAAGTGTGTGTGTGTATATATATTAAGAAATGCTACTTTTTTGATAATTGATGTGCTTAAAAGTAGTATTTACCTATTTTGTATGTATTTTTCTACCGTTGAGAGAAGTTGACTCTGTACTTGAGTGTTTTTATTTTATTTTTCATTTTTTTAATAACTGAGCCTTACTTTAGGTATGTCAAATTGAGTTTTTCTTACTTTGATAGAAGTGCTTGTTGGCCTGAATCTGATCCAATTTCATGTTCATATCACTGTACATTTACATCGTCAAAATACAAAAAATGTAAAAAGAATTGGATACATACTTGTATGGAGATGATTTTATCAGTATAGTGAAAGTATATTTATCTTATTATTTTATAGAATTTTACTTGACTATTTGGTGGGTTTGACACATAGGTCGATACGCCTGCATGTGAATCATCTGAAAAAATAAATCGGCTGAAATCAGATATCAGGTCATTATCAGATAAGAACGTCGAGTTGAAAAGGCAAGTTCGTGACTTGAACGAAAAGCTACGATTTGCTGAGCAGGGAAAAGACCACGCCCACGAGCAGTTTATCGTATTGAGTGAGCCTCACAAGGCCGGGCCTTTTGGTACCGTTAAAAGTCTAAGAACAAATCCGACCGTCCTTCCCGATGAAAGTGTAAACCCGAGACTCTCAAAGATCTTGGCCAAAGTTGCAGTCGGAAAGGAGCTTATAGTTGCTCTCGCCAATGCAAACGTAAAACCTATGCTCGAAGTTTGGTTCACTAACATTAAAAAAGTCGGCATTTCTAATTATCTAGTGGTTGCGTTAGACGATGAAATTGTAGATTTTTGCAAGTCGAACGATGTCCCTTTCTATAAACGGGACCCAGACGAGGCAATTGACTTTGTTGGAAAAACGGGCGGTAATCATGCGGTCTCGGGCTTGAAATTCCGAATTTTGAGGGAGTTTTTGCAGTTGGGTTATAGTGTTTTGCTTTCGGATGTTGATATAGTGTTCTTGCAAAACCCGTTTGACCACTTGTATAGGGACTCTGATGTGGAGTCAATGTCGGATGGTCATAATAATATGACGGCTTATGGGTTTAACGATGTGTTTGACGAGCCCGCGATGGGTTGGGCCCGTTACGCTCACACGATGAGGATTTGGGTTTATAATTCTGGGTTTTTCTATATAAGGCCCACGGTCCCATCGATCGAGCTTTTGGATCGGATCGCGGGCCGGCTTGCTCGGGAGGCGAATGCTTGGGACCAAGCGGTTTACAATGAAGAGCTGTTTTTCCCTTCGCATCCCGGTTATGTGGGGCTTCATGCTGCTAAGAGGACCATGGATTTCTATTTATTTATGAATAGCAAGGTCCTTTTCAAGACTGTTAGAAAAGACGCGAATCTGAAGAAATTGAAGCCGGTTATTGTTCATGTGAATTATCATCCTGATAAGCTTCCGAGAATGAAAGCTGTTGTTGAGTACTATGTTAATGGGAAGCAAGGTGCTCTGGATCCGTTTCCTGATGGGTCAGAGTGACGGTGAAAAATGGTTATCGGTTTGGGGTCAGAGTGACAGTGAAAAATGGTTATCGGTTTATGAAAAAAATTCTTGCACGTTTTTACGGATTACAGACAGACGATGTCAAACGAAATGGGTTTTTTTTTTTGAGCAATTTGTTATGCGAATGTCTCTTAATCCGTCTTTCCATTCCAAACTCATGTTTCTATGGTACACTAGTTTTTCTTGCTTTTTCAATTTTTTTTTAGTTTATTGTAGTCACATCTGAACTTGTTAATGATATATATTCAAGTCTCATCGCCTTCAGGATAATTTCTATTTTCTGTTGAATTTCTGGAATGTTTAGTGGACTAGGTGATGGACAAATACTCTCTATTATGGTGTAATTTGTACAATATAAAGGGGTATTTTCAATTTTGAAAGTAGCCGGGTTTTTTGTAATTAGACTATGTTTTTCTTCAATTAGAATTCAGAAAGTTAAGGCTTCACAGGCACCAAATTCTAGTAAGCCATGAGAAACGTGCAATTATGTGTCATACTAATAAATTATGATTAGATTGGCCCTGAAATTGGGACGATTCATTCTTACTTACTCTCCGAGCTGGTTGATACTGGTGGTGGTGGGGTCAATGGGGGTGGTCGGAGATTCTTTTGACGCAGAATCTTGAGAAGAAGTTGGAGGAGCGTTTGGAGAGGTCATTTAGGGGTTGTTGAAATAAAATATAGATATGTGAGCTGTCTTCAACTCTGTAAACTGAGTGAAATTTTGTTTTTACCCAGAAAGTAATGCTCGTCATCAGAATGAGCCGATGGGTTGGGAGGCTTTCGTGCTTGCAGGTCTTGAACTGTTTTTATCTTCTCCTACTTCGACATTGAATAACCTTACTGTTAATCTTCTTCTTCTTCTTTTTTTTTTGGAGAATATTTCATCTCTATTGATGAGTTTGATTACTATGCGTTTGTGCATGCAAATGGGATTGTGTCAGCGTTGTGATTGCATGTGTCTGTGAGTTGGTTTCATAGAATGCTTGGCTTATTTTGGGCATTCAACTCATGCAAAGCTTCTTTTGAGTTGATGCTTGGGATCTCCAGATAATTAGTATAAGATCAGTTTTATTTTTATTTTTATTTTTGTTTTTATCTTTACTTTTGGTGGTTCTATGTGACGTGGTCCTCCATCGTAGATGTTATTCACAAAAGTTTAGCCAAAAAGGTACGGGGCTAAATTGCAATTTTAGTTGGGGTGTGTACCCAAAAACAAAAACACGATGCTGTAGAAATAACAATTCGCAAAAGAACCTCGTGATCTTAGAAAATAAAATAAATCAGTAAAGATCATATGTACAGCATTCGAATTGGTTTCCACGTCAGCGGGTTTAACTGTATTGGCTCTTGTACTAATAAAAGATGAGATTGGAAATTCGTATCATCCTTTAGCCACCAAATGCAATCCTCCGTTTTATTAATAATGTTAACTATTAATGATGAGTTGTCGCAATGAGAGTGTTACGGGATTGAGGTGGACCAATCAAAATAAGTCAAAAATGACGTGTCGTGATTCATATGGGGGTTTATTTTGGGATGAGGCCAAAATCTTGAACCCCTGTAAATAACAACTTTTTTTGTTATTTTGTTAATTTTGTAGCCCACATTTTTTCACGCATCAGTCTGTATATTCCTTTTTTCTTCTTCTTTTTTCGTCTTCATTTCTTTCTCTAGGACAAACCATCACAATTATTTTTTTCATCGGTCGCATCCTTCAAATTGGTTTTTTCATCGGTCGCAACCAATAAAAGAATGAATTAAATAAGTTGGCCTTACAAAAAGGTGTGAAGATCATACCTAATTATAAAAAAATAACGTGTGATTAAGTGAACAATTATGCCTTATACTCCGTAGTTATTGAGCAATTTTCCAAAACCTGAAGTAATCGGCCGAATTTTCCTCCTACGAATCCTCCACCGCGGTGGCTCGGAAATTGGCGAAGCGGCTGGTATATTCAACGGCGTCGATGCCGCACGGAAAGAGGATGAGCGTCGATTCCGGCAAATTTGGCAGCACAGGACGAGCGGCGTAAGAAGGACCGATGGCGGTGGATGATGCTGGTGACGGTCTGGATCAAGCACCAGCGAAGGCGACGACCAATTGGTCTAACGATCTCTGCCGCCATGGAGCTTCTTGTATTCAAGATCCCAACTCCACGGCGACTGGTAGCTCGGAGCAACGTTCGAATCTCCGGCGAATGACGACAGCCGTGGATGGGACCAAACTCAATCTGTACAATTGCATCCATGTGGCCTAAATATATAACTTTATTTCAGTTTAATATTTTTTTTCTTTAGTTTTAATGTCTTTAATTTAATTTTTTTAGCGTGCTATTGGATTCATGTTAGCAATCTGGTATATTTAATCAATTTTTTGATGTCTCTTAGTATGCTTTGGTTTTGTTGGGGAAAAGAAAGATATGGGATTCTGTAACTGTTTTTGCTTGATGTTTGATTTATGAACTGTTTTTAGTCATAACTGCAGCTTATTTGTAATTTTTATTTTACTTTTTAGAAATGTTATTATTGTTTGTAATATACTTTTTGTTCTGGCAAAAATTACGCAAAACACGAAATGTGGTCTTTCGGAGTCTGATAAACTTAAAGTTATAAATGACGGGGTTACAATTGCCCCGAGCTATAGAGCATTCAGACGCAATCGAAAATGCCAGGGTGCTTTTAATTCAGGAGGTCTAAATTCTAATATTAAAATTTTAATTAGAAATTTGCTGTGTTTAATCGTGTAAATAGCAAAATTATCTAGGTTGTTGATTTTGTAGGTTGCGATTAAACCAAATGGTTCAGCTGGTGATGGTATGACCACTGCAATTGTATTGGCTCGACAAATGATTAAATATGGGTTGTTAGCTATCACTAATGGTGCTACCCTGTTTCTTTAAAAAGCGGGATGGATAAGACGGTCAAAAGATTGGTTAAAATGTTGAAGGAGTAAAGTTATGCTGTAAAAGAAACAAATGACATTAAAGGTCTGTTTGTTTGTTTGCTTACATTTTTATACTTTTTTTATTTATGAATTATTCTATTTACTTCTTTTTATTACGTGTCTTTGTGCAGCTGTAGCTTCGTTATCTGCTGAGAATGATGAATTTGTTGGGAACTTAATTGCTTAAGCTATTGATAAAATTGGGCCCGATGGAGTAATATCGATCGAGTCTTCTTCATTGTCCGAAACTTCTGTTATAGCGATGAAGGAATGAAGGTAATTTGTATGATCTAATCCATCCAAAATTTTACTTTTTAGGTCTCATTTTTTAGTTTTTCTTTTTGGTTTTTTAGGTTTCGTATTTTGGTTTTTATTAGGATTTTCCATTTTTTAGGGTTATTTATTTATTTATTTTATTTTAGGGTTTATATGGTATTTTAGATTTTTAGGGCTCTTTTTTAGTTTTTTTTCCCTTACATTTTTTAATTTTAAACTTACTTTTATGGGACCTGATAACGCCTGCCCTCATTCTCAAAAGCACTAATCTTACGTTTAGATAAAAAAAAAGTTTTTTATCTCAATATTGATAGGAGCAGTTTGGGTTTATGGATCCTTGGTAATGAATTCGTATATCTCAATATTGATCCTTCACAGAATTGATAGGATTGGAGCTATAATTCCAGCTATGATTTCGTTAAAAAGAAAAAAAAAAGGATGCTTTTACTCCGTTGTGTCTGACTGTCAAGGAGCTATATTGTTCGGAGTTTTTTTTTTCTTTTTTTGGGATTTAGTTGTTGAATTGTTTGGCTAATTAAGAATCGTGTTAGAATCTATTTAACAGTGCATATGTCTCGCGGGGGATGTGGCACTACCCGTCCGGTAGTGATTTTGATCAGAATGCATTTTGGAAGACGAAGATGTGTAGTAAATTGAAGATGGGGCATTGTCGTTCAGAGAAAGGCATCATTATGCTCATGGGGCACTCAGGTATATTGCTAAGATTTTTTGGGTAGCTATTTTCGAACAATATTGAATGTCATTTAGTTTTGATTATTGGAGGGTTTTATTAGGTTTGGGATCTTTTTTTTGTACACCGATAATAAACTAATATGTAGATTGCTATGAGTACAACTTGCAAGTTTCACGATTTTCTCATAAAGCATTACTAAATAGAGCCATGGAGTTATTCGAGATTCATCCGGTCAGACCGTCTCTCATTTTTTTTCTGCTAGTTTTAAAGAAAACAAGAAAATGATTATTTGGTATTATTAATTGCAAATGGACTGAAATTGGATTTTTGTGGTCATGCCCTCCTTAAACTGGAGTTATAGTATTATTTTCTTTGTTTGTTTGGATCATGAAGCAGATATAGATGGATGAAATCACCTCATATTCGTGACCAAATAAGTGTTGTGTCATCGTCGTCGTGTTTGTGTGGGGACATATTGCATTCACACATTGATTCCACAAACCAATATACATGTTTTTTTAGTAGTGTTACTGAACTGTGTTTCTTATATGTGAACTTGAAAGTTTAAACCTTAATATTCTAAAGACTAACAAACAACTAAATATTTTTGCCTCTTTTATCAGCTATACAAATTCAAAGGTTCGTTAGGTCAATTTACGATTATGATTATGTGATTATTTGTTATATATACTGTTTTGCATGTAATTGTGGTGTTTGTCTAGTGTTTTTAATTAGAATTTTATGTTAATCTTAGTAGTTTTTTAGTCGAGTTTTGTTAGGTTTTCACTTGTTTTCTCGTTTTGTTGTTCTTTTCGTGTTTTTTGTTAATTTTATATTTAATGTGGTTAAATGGTCCGGTTAGCTTGAGGTTTGTGGTAAATCATGGTTTTTATGCTTTAAATTCACATTTTATAGGTGGAGGCATCGAGGCCCAAAAATCGAACCGAGTCGGCCCGAACCGAGCACTCCCAAAAAAAAAAAAATCCTCCCCATCATTGCATAAATGATCGTTCGATCCCATGTTGGAACTCCTCTCAGATAGGTCCTCCTGGCACCTAGAGTGCTGGTTTGGGTTGATGGGACGAAAAAAGGCATGGAATCAAAAGCCACTTCTTATTTTATTGCGAGTCTCCCGTGCATATTTTGCTTTCCATGTTTTATACAAAATCTTCACCATCCTTGTAAAATTTATGACTGATTCTTGAGCCAAAGCAAAACTCCAAGTGAAAATTTTAACAGACGCAACGGTCACCCGTCCCCGGAAATTGAAACACCAGCACTGCAATTGCTCGTGCCACCTAGGCGTCTTGTTCTTCAGAACCAAGGCCTTGATTTATCGTCCTCGTTCGATCCACCGCCGGCCATGGCGATGTCTGAAACTGAGGAGCTGCTAAACTCAGCCTGAGTGGTCAAACAATCCCAACTATTTAAAACAATTCCAGATGATCATATTCAAAAAATACACAAAAAAATCACTTTAGAAAAATGCCCAAAAAAACACCATAAAACTAAAAGTCATAATCTAATAAAACTGGTTAAATTTCATTAATTGAAATTAAAAACCAAGGAGACCAAACAGTATATATAAACAGAACAAACTAAAAATGAAAAAAATAGTACAATTTCATATACTTTATGCAATAGAATCGAATTAAAACAAAAAAAATTCAACAAATATATACATACATACACACGTATATGAAGTGTAGTGTTTCGTGGTTCAAAATATTTGAAAGTTCATTTGGCTCGGTATTATTGGAAATCGGTTCAATTGTAAATTTCAAGGTGTTTCAAGCTTGGAAAATAAAAAGAAAATGAAAATAAAATAATTAATATATCTAAACTATCCTATAAAATGAAAGTGCAAGTTGGTAGGATGCCTCGTCGTATGCCTCAA
>BMAC01000667.1:526837-561188 GCA_014905375.1 Phtheirospermum japonicum
ACACCAGCACTGCAATTGCTCGTGCCACCTAGGCGTCTTGTTCTTCAGAACCAAGGGCCTTGATTTATCGTCCTCGTTCGATCCACCGCCGGCCATGGCGATGTCTGAAACTGAGAGCTGCTAAACTCAAGCCTGAGTGGTCAAACAATCCCAACTATTAAAACAATTCCAGATGATCATATTCAAAAAATACACAAAAAAATCACTTTAGAAAAATGCCACAAAAACACCATAAAACTAAAAGTCATAATCTAATAAAACTGGTTAAATTTCATTAATTGAAATTAAAAACCAAGAGACCAAACAGTATATATAAACAAACAAACTAAAAATGAAAAAAATAGTACAATTCATATACTTTATGCAATAGAATCGAATTAAAACAAAAAAAATTCAACAAATATATACATACATACACACGTATATGAAGTGTAGTGTTTCGTGGTTCAAAATATTTGAAAGTTCATTTGGCTCGGTATTATTGGAGATCGATTCGATTGTAAGTTTCAATGTGTTTCAAGCTTGGAAAATAAAAGGAAAATGAAAATAAAGCAATTAATATATCTAACTATCCTATAAATTGAAATTGCAAGTTGGTAGGATGCCTCGTCGTATGCCTCAATAAGTAAATGCAAGCAAGTAAATGAAAATAAGCAAGAAAATGCAAAGTTTCACCAAGTACAAGCATGCATGCACAAGGTACAACTATGCATAAAAACTCAAATAAAGCAAATTAGCAAAAATTGAAAGCATGGATGTAAAGAGCAATGAAAATAAACAAGAAAGTTCAAAACTTTAAGGAAAATAACAAGCAACAAAGAGTAGATCTAAGATTCAAACCAAAAACTATGCATGAAAACTAAATTGCAAATAAAGCATATGAAAAACTTAAAATCATGACGATCCAAGAGCCGATCTATGACCTAGATGTGTCACTCATCTAGATTCCATAGCCAATTCATATGTTTCATCATGAATTCAAGGTGCTAAGGCTAAAAGCATGAAATGAAGAAAAATGCATGAAACATATGAAATTACTTGAAATTAAACAAATCAAGGACTTGAT
Source organism: Phtheirospermum japonicum (assembly GCA_014905375.1). Classification (NCBI taxonomy): domain Eukaryota; kingdom Viridiplantae; phylum Streptophyta; class Magnoliopsida; order Lamiales; family Orobanchaceae; genus Phtheirospermum; species Phtheirospermum japonicum. Next base: position 527,904 of record BMAC01000667.1, read on the forward strand.
CTATGATCTAGATGTCTCACTCAACTAGGATTCATAGCCAATTCACAAGATCAAGCACAAATTCTAATACCTAAGGCAAAAAGCATAAAACAAATGAAGAACAAAAGCCAAGAAATTAAAAGAAAGCTTACTAGAATTAAAGAGAGAATCCAAAAGCTTGATTGAAATTGCAAGAAATTAAAGATCCAAGGGAAGTACTTGAATCCTTCTTGAGCCTTACAAACCCAAGGCAAAGCTTGAAAATTAAATCTAGAGAGAGAAATTAAGTCCCAAACCCAAGCTTGGGTTGGGAGGAGGTGTTTTTACAAAATGAAAGAGAGGTTCTATTTATACAAGTGAATTAGGGGTAAATGGGTCAAATTATGACATAAGAGCTTGGATTTCCATGCATTGACCAAATTTGACCAAAATGGTCAAAATAGACCATTTGGGTCGAGTTGGGCTCGATTGGCTCGGCAAAATTGCAAGGTGGCTCGACATGGGCCGAGATGGCTCGGCGCTGGGCGGGCTGGCTCGGTCGTGGTCGGCAGCTGTCGGCAGGCAATGCGCGCAGGACTCGGCAGCTCTCGGCAGGCATGGCGCGCGGGACTCGGCAGCTCTCGGCGGCACTCGGCAGGCATGCGCGCAGTCGATCGACTGGCTCGGCAGTCGATCGACTGCTCTCGGCAGGATGGCCACTCACTGGAAAGCAGTCGAGCCAGCCCTCGGCAGTCGATCGACAGCGCTCGGCAGTCGTGTGCGGACATGCTCGGCAGCTCTCGGCAGCATCGGCCAGGCTGGCGGACATGCGTCGGCAGGCATGGGCGGACACGCTCGGCAGCTGTCGGCCAGCGTCGGCAGGCCTGGGCGGACACGCTCGGCAGTGTCGGCCAGCGTCGGCAGGACTGGGCGACACGCGCTCGGCAGCTGTGCGCTTTTTTAACTTGCTGAAATATTGCCTGCCTTTTCGGATAGAAAAGTTTACACCCCCATTATTGATTACCCAGGTTGCAAAAATTTATTAATGGACCACTTATTGTTTGATTGTATTATATCTTTACCTTGGAAAAGACGTTTGATATTAACATCTTGTGGCATTTTAATTAATGAAAATTGAAAAGAAAGCCCAAAGTGTCAAAATAATTGATGCTTAGCAGTTGGCATACTTCACTTATTTCCCATTTATTCACTTTGGATTCTAGCCACTGTCTTTACAATATGATTATTCGATTTTAACTAAGCATTTTGGTGTAATTTATTGGAGAATAACTTAGCAAATAAGCAAAGATTAACCACCCATTTATGCGTCGGACTGATTTGAAACTTACGGCAATCGGGGTTGTCATCATTTTTGTGTAGGAAAAGTTTTATTTTTTAAATAAATCATATAGGACACTTTTAATAGATGCAAAATCTATCAACTCTCTTCCCTTATTAGGAGAGAACAGTTTCTATTCAGACTTGATAAAAGATATGTCTAAACGTCATGATTATTGCACAATTTGATTTGCACTAATGGAGAAATTATTGTTGTATTTGGTTACAATGCACAAGTCACTTTATTTCATAATATTCATAATTTATGAGCATAAATGGTTGAATATTATTTGTTGCGACGAAAATGATATCATTATAACAAATGTAGCATAAAAAAATTCAAATTTAAAATGAACAATATTTTTTTTCTTTTTGATATAATAATTCACATTCTTAATTATTTTTTGATAATAATTTTATATTTTTTAAATATTATTATATTTGTTCGCGAAATCGCGGGCTTTCACACTAAGTAAGTTATAAATTCTTTAAACTAAGAACTATCTCCGTTGAAATACAAATTGAATTAGAAAAGCGGAATCGGAATCGCTAAACCAAGCTTGAACGGTGAATATTAATAGTAAGACAAAGACTTATGTTAGTCCAGATTGACGGGTCATGACCCGTTAGGCCATCTGATCTGATACTCTAATGTATTGATTTTTGAATTATAATGTATTAGTTTTTGTACTCAAAAGTATTGGTTATTCATAAATATATTGGTTATTCATAAATATCTGACCCATGTTATCATGTATTGGTTTTTGTATTAGTATTATGATGTGTTGACTTTTTACTATAATGTATTGGTTTTTGTACTATAATGTAGCGTTATAAAATTTTGGCCTAACGGATGATCCGTTAAAGTGTGCGACTATTTTTCACCCTATATTTTACTAAATTTAATTTATTTATTAAATTCACCCATTCATTTTTGTTATATTAGTACGGTGAATGTGCATTGCACGTGAGCGTATTATTTTACTAATTTAATTAAAACTGAATAAATACTCTATTTGATCTAGTTAGTTGTTTTATAAATATTTTTCATACATCATACAGTGTAAATTGAATATGTGATCTTCCTCTTTAGTTGCCCTAAATACTAAAGCCATTCTTTTATCAGTTGGTGTCCCTTTCATCTCAGCTCCAACTCAAATCAAGCCCAATAATAATTTGGAATTAGTAAGAGAGATGAAATTAAATTAAAGAATTTACAAACAATTCAAATCAAAGTGTTACTCATCGAAGGCGAGTTTAACTCTAAATTCTGTTATTTTTAAAAATTGGTTTGAAAAGTAAGGACAATTCAAATACATGGAAAGAAAGTAGTTATTACAAAAATCTCACATTTACCAGAAGTTTTATCTAAAAACATGACAAATTGGTGTGATTATAATTTCACGAGGTGGAATGAAAAAACAAAGAAATAAAATCACATCGTAACCTTGTTCATTATTCCCATAGCACAAGACACGGTACATTCAACAAAATAATGGGGAAATTGTTGAATAATCCTCCGAGGTTCATTTGTTCTTTTTATTAAATAATATTGATATGAATATACCACAATATTCTTACTATTAAAAAATTAATATAAATAAATAAATAAATAATAACAATATTTAATTGGGGCAGTCACCTACTACCGTCGGCCGGTCGAAAAATTTTCTGTCCACTGGTTTTTCTTCCGATCATCGAAAAATATTTTTCGACCACCGGAAAACTACCGGCTGCCGGAATATTTTTTTCGGAGAGTTTATTTTTTCTCACCTAGAAAATTTCTTACTGTATGTCTGAGTTTCTTACTATATGTCCATGGAGTAAGTGTAATTTTTTTTCCAACCCACACAATTTCTTACTATATGTCCAAACATGACTTACTTAATGTACAAAAATATTTTTGGTCATCGAGAATATTTCTTACTATATGTACAAAAATATTTTCGGTCACCGAAACATTTCTTACTATATGTCCGAATTTTTTGTTTGTTTTGATTAACTAAGGATTTAAAACGCGATAACATTAATGAAAACTAAGTAACTTGAAATGATTAACCAACTAGAAGTTAATAGCATAAATTAACGAAAGCATGTACGAATCTAACTAGCAATAACGAAATCAAAAACATAAAACTCAAACGAAGATAACTAGCATAAACGAAAAACAATTATCATGAACGAAACATAAACAGGATCAATAGTCTTGAAAATAAATCCCAACAACTAAGCATGAATTAAATAAACTAAATTAAGATGAAAGATTACGAATTCAATTATCCAGAGTAAATATGTTTGTAGCATAAAATAACTCAAGAACAATAAATAAAAGCAACTAACTAATTGCATGAATTAAACTAAGAAAATAATTAAAAGGTTTAGAATACTTATTGTAACTAAGAAGTGCAGTAAATTCTCCAGCTAACCCGAAAAAAACGCATAGATCTTGGTCGAAAATCGAATCACGAATTTGTGACTCTTGAATCTTCGATCTCGATCTTGAATTATGATATGGGATGTAAAAGTGTGTTTTTTTTGTGTCTAAGGACCGAAAATAGGGTTGTAGTTGTGATATGTGCCTTCTGGGATGGATTTAGAGAGGGGTTTATATAGTTTTTCCATGTCTTGGAGCACAAGTTAGGGGGAAAATGCATTTCTGGGCCGATAACGGTAAGACTAGCGGTAAGGATTACCGCTAACTATACTGTTAACCCTCTATGTCCATCTGTAGCGGTGTTGGTAGCGGTGAGAAAGTAATCGTTAAGTACACCGCTAAACCTTTTGTCGTTTTCTAACGGTGGAACTAGCGGTAAGGGATACCGTTAAGGTTACCGTTAGTTTGGTCTGGGAGCTCTCTGTCCACCTTCAGCGGTAAGGTAACGGTAAGGGTTACCACTAACTCTCAATTCTTGCTACTTTTTCGCCGAAAAGCTTGATTCTTATCTCTTAATCGTTGAGCTTCGTCTCTTATGTGCTGAACTCCTCCGGTTACTTAGCTACAAGGTGAAAAACAGAGAATAATCACCTATTTGCATCAATTTAGATCATAATACGGCAAAATAAGTTGGAAGTATAACGTTACAAAATTAAACTTAATCTACCCAACTTATACCAAAAACAATAAGAAAGACTAACTAAAATACTAATAAAAATAAGGACAAATTGCGTTAATCAACTACTCCACGTTTTATTGGTTTGTTCGTCCTCGAACAAACGATAAATTCAAAGAAAACCAGACTGAAAATAAATCCAAGCAATGAGTCGTGTCGTGTTACATAGATAATTTTGAAAATATAGATACACGTAACACAACTTCAGACGCTCGACCATTATTACATTGTCGCTTCATAAACAAATCATGCATCCTCACAATGGAATTATATATATGTACGCTCAAGCACTCGAGAATTCTTTATCGGGACGTGTTTACACTCAAGTCATCAAAATACAAGTACAATAAACAAGAACTGAAAATCAAAAATTTCTCCATCGCATTTAAGTGTGTAATTAACAAAGAATCAAAAAAGGTCTTTTCGGGTTGTAATGTAGGCTCTTTGGATGGGTATGGAATATGTAAGTCGTGTGGCTAACTCATGATCTGACGTGAATGATAACTCACTAACCTATTCTAATCACGAAGCAATGTTCTTCACCTTATTCAAAATAAACCTCACTAAGCACTCATAAAGTAGCCCTAAAACTTAGGCTATTTCTCAACTCGCAAATCGTAAACCGATTTTTGCTCGAACCACTTAAACTATGTAGAAGCTTATGATGCGCTTCTCTTTACAAACACAAGTCTTACCTCTAAACATTAGGCTTTAAGAAAGTAAAAATAAAATTCAAGCCTTTATAAGCATAAGCAATAATTCAACACGATTCACCATCCTTCTTTTATTTATTTTTATTTTTTTATTATTATTTTTTTCAATTTTCTTTTTATTTTTTTGAAGGATGGTGATCCTTTATTACAACTTTTTTTTTGTTTTGAAGTTGTTAGACTTGTAGCGATGATATTAACTTGATCTATTTTATTTTATTTCTCTTTATTGTAGTTAATTCAACTATATTTTTCTATGTTGTATATATATATAGGGGTGGGTTCAAATGAGAACCCGTCATTATATGTGAACCTAGGGACTTATCTTGGCCATTAGATTGGATAATCTTGATGGTTGAGAACATGACATGTCAGCACGGTAATAATGTAAAATATTGCATTAAATGATTAAAAAGGGTATTTTGGACATATATCAACGTTTATAAAGAGCACTGCATTGTTCTTTAGAAAGCACAACCGATAAAGAAAGAAAACACTACGATTGTATACAAAAAAAATCGCAAATTTCGTCTATAAACTGCAAATTCAAGAATTTGAAATAAAACTCAAATTTTCAACAAACCATAACTTTTTCAATTTTTATTCGTTTTGAATGAAATATATATCAAATTAATCACATTCTAAAGATCTACAATTTAAGATACATATTGCATGTTTTAAAACGTATATATATATATATATATATATATATATATATATATATATATATATATATATATATATATATAAATTAAAAAAAACTGGATAGTTAAAAACATCGCACGTGACTGATTTTAGCACTACAGTACTGTATAAAAAGTACAATGAATCTGGACATTTAATTGCACTGTGCAATATTTGTAGTGCTTTTTCTTATATTGTTACAGTGCTTTTTAACTAAACTAAACACTGCTTTTTTTGAATGAAAAATAATCGGTCAGCATCGCCGCCGAGTTTCACCATCGCAACCATCCAAATCAACCTCGACAATCCAAAATCGCCACCACACAACGGCCTCACTGTCGCCGTTCACCGAACCCGATCCGCAGCCGCTTCACCAAACCCCGACCGCCAATCTGACAACCAAAAGGCGCGATTCATGCCGATTTCTCCCCAAAACCGCCCAGGTCGCCACCCAGAACCCTACCGATTTTCTCCCAAAAGCCAGACCCGTGGCCCGATTGAAAAGGCCCGGGTCACCACCCCAGCCGCCCCTCCATTGCCAGCACCATCTCCATGCCGCCGCGGCCGCATCACCAAGATCCCAGTCATGCCAAAAGGCCCGATTCATGCCGATTTCTCCCCAAAACTGCCCGGGTCGCCACCTAGAACCCTACCGATTTTCTCCCAAAAGCGAAAACCCGTGGCCTGATTCAACAGGCCCGGGTCGCCACCCCAGCCACCCTCCATTGCCAGCACCATCTCCACGTCGCCGCAGCCGCATCACCCAGATCTCAGTCAGGCGGGGGCGTCGACTAGTTGACAGAGGAGGAGAGGAGATATGTGTCGCTTGCGTCCAGTCATCGGAGGGATACCGCCATGTCTGTTGCCACGCCGCCTCCCGTTCGCCTTTGTCAGAGCTGCCATGGCCGGTTCGTCACCATCGAAGAAAGGAGGAGTTTTCGATTTGGGGGAGAGACATGGATTTGGAGAAGAGACGGGATATGATTTGGCAGAATTGATTTTGGGATTTATTTGATTCATAGCATTATGTAAAATTACATAAACACCCTTTCCTACCATATAATTAATTTAATAAAATTAAAAAATAGAAAAAATCTGGTCCACACACATGATTAGATCTAAGGCCAAGATGAGTCATGAGGTTCACATATAATGATGGGGTTCTCATTTGAACTCATATATATATATATATTGTTAGAACAGTTACAAATATCCGAGCACAAAACTGGAAAAAGGAATATAAAAACAGAAAATGAATATTGTCGAGTCGAGTAAGCACTCTGTCCGCAAGACGAAATAGCCCCGATAGTGCCCTTCGGTTTTGGCTATTCGTCTCCAAAGATAAAACGACTTCGTCCCGTAATATCACAGCACCGTGAATATCAGGGTTCCGGCGAACTGGATAGAAAATGGTCTGAGCTACGTAAGAAATAAAAATGCAGAAATATGTGAATGCATCGTGTATGGAAAAATGAAATGAACTGCAGCTTCTCACCCTTATAAAGGGATTTTCAGGGAAGGTAAAGTGTATGGAAAAATGAAATGAACTGCAGCTTCTCACCCTTATAAAGGGATTTTCAGGGAAGGTAACAGCCTGACACCTGACAGCATGAACCTGGACAGGTTCAGCGTATCTATTCAAACGCAGTCAGGTGTTTGGTCAAAGTAACGTCCATGCAATAATAAATAGCATGACGTTCGACCTGAACGGTCAGGATCGGACCATCACAATCGGACCAGCCAATTCGGACCAATTGCCCAAGACCCAAGTCCCAGGACCGAGGTCCGGGACCGGGACCGGACTCGTATCCGCTCGGCTCCGCCATCGGCTTCGCCGAAGGCGGACTGGCGAACCCAAGTCCAAGAGCCCGCGTGAGCTTCATTTACACAAAGTCCACACAACCCGCTGGGCCCACTTGATGTCCAATCATTAATAGTTAAATACTTTTAAACTCCCTTCCACATTGGATAACTATCAATATGGGATAAACGATAAGGCTTAAAAGCATCTATCCAACTTTCAAACACCATTTCTCACTCACCAATAAATGGAATTGAGAAATTCAAAAGGCTATAATTATCTACACGACAGCCTATATAATTCGTTAACACGAATTATCGCTGTACCAATTAATTAGAATAAATCTAATTTACAAACTTTAATTAGAAAAAATTCTAATTATTAACATATATATATATATATACCGGTCAGACCACGATCCAACCACGGTTGGACCTGTGAACCATTGAACTTGTAACTTTACGAGTTCGATAACCGATCCGATTTTCATAACAATGAATATAAGTGGGCACAAATTTGAATTTGGGTTGGACCACGGGTAAGTGAATGGATTATTGGGTCAATATATAAAAACCGATAACTCCCGAATATTGGATCGATGGATACAAGTCTTTGTCAATTTTAATTCAAATGAACTCTAGCACAAAGACTTGATAGATCGAGTTGCTAAAAAAAAACTTCACTATGACACGTCTGTATAAGCGTGGAAAAAAGAGATGAGAAATAATCTTGGTTTCCACCTAACGTTTGAGTATCTGTCCTGTGTCGGCCACTCAGAAGATCACACCTCACCACCATTGCTATTCTCTTCTCTCTCCAAATCATTTTGATATTTTATCTTTTTCAGACTACCCATCCTCAATCAACACAACACAACACCCTTATTTATTGGCAGGTTTCCTTTGTCGATCAACGTAATAAACGTGACCCGCACTATACTCATCACACACACTACGAAATTCACATGGACTATCCACACGGACGCTACCCCCACCACGGCGGCGACCGGAGAGAAGAAGAAGAAGAAGAACGATACGGGTTCCCGCCGTCGGGGAGGCCGCATCCGCCACCCTTCTACGGCGGAGAAGAGCCCTCGCCGCATGCGCGTCCTCACCCGCCGCCGCAAGTGTATCACACCTCCCATATGGGACCCCCGGGCCCAGAGTCATACCATCCACCTCCGCCGCCCGCCGTCACTAATCACCATCCGTCGCCACAGCCGCATCACCACCCTCATATGCCCCACTTTCCGCCGGCGGCCGACCACCATAGCCACCACAAGGAGGAAGAGTTGAACAACAAACCATCCTTTAAGATGTACTCTAAGGCGGAACCAAACTACTCTCTGACTATTCGCGAGGGAAAGGTTGTTCTTGCACGCGCTGATCCATCTGACCGTTTCCAGGTGGCCTCAAATCTCTGAAATGTTTTTTATTTATTTATTTGAAAAATAATAATAATTGGATTATAATTGTGGGTCATACATACATAATTTCAGCATTGGATAAAAGATGTGAAATTGAGCACGAGAGTGAAGGACGAAGAAGGGTTCCCAAGTTTTGCTTTGGTTAACAAAGCCACTGGACAGGCCCTCAAACACGCTATTGGCGCCACTCATCCTGTATGTTCGTTCATACCTCATTTTTTTGTAGATGGCTATTTGATCTGTTCATCCTTATCAAATTATTCATTGTTTTTTTCCCCTAAGGTTCTTTAAAAAAGCCCATGTTTCTCATGAGTCATCATGTCCATACTTCTATTAGCTTCCTCCATGATTAAGTCTTCATCTCTTTTCTTAGAACCTGGATGATTATATTTATCATCATGTGTTTCTCGTACGCCCCTAAGAATAAGTAGCCTATTTTCATTTAATTGCTAAATAATAGCATTAGCTACTCATCTTTTGCAGTTTATAAATTTTCATGTCCCACTCACTCTATAGGTCGCATTTATATTTTTAAGAGATAATCATTGCTACTTTTTACTTTCCCATTAAGAATTAAATATCACTTTACTAATTTTACTCGCACCTTTATTATTTCACACTTTTAATTATTTTAAACAAAATGATATTATGGTCTATAATTATAACACCAATCATCTATCTTAATCTCCGTAAAATGATTAATTGCGATAGATAGAATGAGACGGGGGAGTATTAAATAATTACTGTACTAGTTAGTTATTTCCACAACAGGCTATATATATGCAAGCCCTTTAAGTTGTATACGAATGAAGTGATTTAGTCTATTTTCTTCTTTAGTCTCTAGGTGATTTTGAAGGGTGAGGAATAATAGCTCCTAAGCATATACAGTCTACTTTTATTTAATGATTAAACTCCAAAGAAAGAAGAGACACTAGACAAAGAAATTAGATAAATCAATGCATTCATGCTATTCATATCCTTTAATAGCCCAAAATACATATATATAGCCTGCGGAAGTAATTAAGTAATAATTATTTTAGCTAATACTATTATTTAAACATGAAATGAATCAGGCTAAATGAATAAAATCATATTATTCACATCCTTCAATAGCTCAAAAGACTTACAAATATATATATGTGTGTGTGTGTATACATTTTGTATGGAACTAACTAACTAATAATAACTTAATAGCTAATACTGAATTGAACTGTGAAATGAATATAGACTACTTATGCTTAGTGGCAAATCATTCTCTAACCCCTTCAAATCCACATTCTTCTCGAGAGAATATAATCAACTTAATATTTTCCCCCTCTTTTACTCTCGGTGAAAGCACCAATTGATAGGACCCGAAAGGGATTATATCGGATAATCTCTTTTCGAGTAAGGTTACTATGAGAGATAATAGAGAGTAGAGAGAGAGAAGGTAGACTACTTATACTTAGGACGTGCAGTATCAATGTCTACGGTAATAGAACTATTACTCATGTACTATAGCATCAAAAGTCATAACTCTGATTCATAGCCCCTCATTGGGTCTATTTACCCGACTGGTGTGGTTTGCAGGTTATTAATCCTATTGGGAGTAACTTTTTGTTTTGAATACCAAGTTAAATACTTCTCGATGGAAAAATAAAACGTCGAAACCAATAAAGTATATAGTGCAAAAGCAGAAATTGTTGTAAACAAAAAAACTATTTAGAAACTATATTCATTGTGTCACTTGTTTGGTCTCCCTGACAGGTCCAGTTGACTCAACATAATCCCAATGGTCTTGATGAATCCGTTTTGTGGACCGAGAGCAATGACTTGGGCGATGGTTACCGAGCAATAAGGATGGTTAACAACATTCGCCTGAACATAGATGCGTTCAATGGCGACAAGAATCATGGTGGGGTTCGTGATGGTACTAAGATTGTCCTTTGGGAGTGGAAAAAGGGTGATAATCAGCGTTGGAGGATTTGTCCACTCTGTAAGTGTATAAAAAGTCTCAAAGACGTCGTGTACAATTAACTAGTGTTTAAATTCTCATAACTTGGTTGTTTTTCTGGTTTGTACTGATTTCTACTTCCTTTTTGTAGGAGGATATCATGACTGCACCGTGTATCTGCAGTTATGTTTGCTGATTTATTTATTACACTATATAAAGAGGAAGATGGGAGTTGTCTCATTTAGTGGCTTTTCTATTGTTAATAAAAAAACACAATGTGCTTCAAATTGTACTACTTTGATGCTGAATTTGTGGCTAAAGTCTGTGTGTATTATTGGAGGAATTTGAAGTGTGCTTCAATGTGGTTTGTACTAGAAAAATAATTCTCATGTTTCTTGCTCGAGTATTTATGAAGTTTATTGTTCTTTATTACCTGGCAAGAGCCACGTCCTTCCTAACTTAGGCTTTTCTAAATAAATTACTATATAAATATAATTAACTAAAAATACTCGACTCAAACCGGCTCGAAGACCCATAGAGCCTTTTACAATAATAAAAGTTGATTTCTAATTTTGATTAATCAAAAAGAAATATTTATTATTTTATTTGAGAAGTTATCTGATCACAGTTAATTTAATGAAGTTAGTAGCAACAAATTATGATGAATATTGAGATAATAAAGAAGTCTCATTAGAGATATACATATCTCGAGTCTTAGAATGTCAAGGTAGAGAAGCTGCTTTGCTTGCTAGCTATTAAAAAAGAAGGGGGAGAAATTGAAGCTATACAACTACTGTTCCAAAACATTCGAGCAGCTGACTACTGACTAGCTATAACAGAAAAACTTGCACAAACAAAATTTAGCCACCATAGCCAATCATGATTCTATCACTTTCTGGTTAATCAAGCTCGGGATCAATCTCACTAGTCCGCAAAACACGATTTAAAAAAAGAAAAAAAAAATCCCAATTCAATCGGGTGCAGGTAATCCATCCAGTTTCATCATAGAAAAATATTTTGACGGGACCAATGCACCACCCTTACTGCATAAATCCACCACAACAGGCGCACGTCCATAGTACCCACGTCCCTTCTCAACAAGAATCGGACCATCTTGGCGCCGCCTGATCCAAACAACTTTTGGAGGGACCAAATCGTTCACTTTCGCCTTCTCCCAAAAATGGGACCCGCGCCAAGTGTCATGCTTGAACACCCCGCACATTCGGGCTTTGTGGCCCGACGGGCCCACATGCACTTCGGAGCAGTGTTTGCAAACCCTTGCTGGATAGACGGACAATAACTTGTGAACTCCCGATCGGACAGCCTCCCATGACCGAAGGGTTCTTAAGGCCACTAATCTCAAATCATCTTCCGACAATTTTTTGGGATTAACCATGTTGTTTTCGAGATTATCGGGTGTAACTATACTTTGGTCGTTGGAATCTGCCCCTGCCTGCAGACAGAGCTCCACGATTGCTGGGATGCGATCGTGGTCGAATCTCTCGTTGTGTTTGACTACGTTCTGAAACATTTTCTGCAGATGAAAAGTCTTGACGGGGACAATTACGTCATTTAAGCTTCCCTTAACCCATGTGTGGACCTTGTTCTTTGCGCGACGGTGGTAACCGTGGCAAGTTTGGATTAAATGACCACTTTCACCTATAAAAACTTCAGGGCAGTATCTGGATGAAAAAAAAAAAAAAAGAATTCTCAATTTTAGTACACATACGGGACTCATATCAAAGCTAAATCAATTTCCAAAGATTGCATGAAAACAAACATGGTATTGTAATTTTCACATAATCATATAAATCCAATATAAATTTGCTCTAAATACCAGTCTGAAATGTAAATTAGTATTCCAAATGATCAATATCCTTCCTATATCTTGAAAAAAAAAAAACACCTTGTCAGTAGATGACTAAAGTGCTGTAACACACCACAGAGAGCAATTTATGGTTAAAATTTTAAAAGTATTCCTCCTGATGTGCGGATAACTCTTAAGACATAGGCGAGTGTATGCAGATGATGATTAAGAAACCCAATTTTCAAGAAACACCAAAAAGTGCTTATAAGAAGTCGCATATCTCGGGTGTGAGTTCAATTGTTTGATGAGACTAAATCCATTCCCTAATTCAACAATTTGATACAACCGATCACAAACATAACTGGACATTGCACTGAAAAAAGTAAATGAAAAGGTATATATTTGCATTCCACATTTCCTCCATCTATTCAAAATCACAAATAAGTAGAAACAAGTAGCAGACCAACCAATAATTCAAAAAAACAATAATAAAACACACACACTACTCTCTCTCTCTCTCTGCAAATTGCAATGGCTGAGAACAAGAACAAGCGAAACCAAAAGAAAGGGAAATCCCAGTTTTCACGGTCTTGAAAAACAACTGCATCCTCAAGAACATCTTTCTTCTAGATAGCCCTCCTTCAATTCCTTCTTCCCCTTCTTCGTTTCAAGTTTCCAAAAATGTCGATCAAGGATCCGAAATTGAAGAGATATTGGTTGTGGGCCGGCACACGGATTGCAACGTAAAATTGGAGCGCCCGAGTATTAGCAGAATTCATCTCCGCAATCACTCGAAACCCTCTTCGCGTTCTCTTTATGTCACTGATTTGTCATCTGTACATGGGACTTGGATTTCGGGAAAGAAAATCAAGCTAGGGGTCCGGATGAAACTGAATGAGGGCGACACGTTGCATCTTGGGGCATCGAGCAGACTGTACAGACTCAGTTGGGTCCCACTCAACTGTGCTTACGACATAGACAACCCGTTTGTCCCTCAATTGGACGCTGCAGATACAGTTGAAGAAGAAACTGACGAGCCAATAGATCAGAATAAGAACATATTGTTTGATATAAATGATCAAGTTGAGTCACTGAGTGATAATCTCGAAGGCCTAAAACGACTATTTTTCAATGAGGATTTGAATTCGTCTATGCAAAAAATGAGTCCAGCTACTTTCACTGAAGACGAATTGGAGAACGAAAAAGAAAACGGCTCTCCAAGTGTTGACCATCTAGAAGCTTCCGAGATTCTTGGCATGAATTCAGACAAACATCAGGTTTTCTTCGCATTTGGTCGAGGAGGGGCAAAAGTGAGAGTGTTCAGTTTGAAACGAGCTGTCTCAGACTAAACTCCGCAAGAATTAAAACGGGCCCGCAGGTTAAAAAATTATTTCTCGATGAAAATCACGAAAGCGAATCGGTTCTGAAGTTTCCCGATTACGAGGAAGAAAATTTCACGCCAGACAAGGAGAATGCATCTCCCAATTCGATCTGTTTAGATCATTGACGATCGAAAGTGAAGAAAAGTCGAAGAACGAGCCGATTTTATACACACCTATTTCATCAAGTGTCAATCAGGATGAAGAAATTTTTACTCCAGACAAAGAGAATATGACTCCGAATAGTCGTCTGTTTAGGTCCATGAAAAACGTTGAGGTTAAAAATCGAGTTCATATAGATGTCACCTTTAAAGATGACTTATAATAGCAACACGTAACAAGACAAAGCAAGCCAGGGTAGAAAGATTTTTCAAGAATTGAAATCGGCAAATTCTGAGTCTAAAAGACATGGCAGCTCAAAGAAAGAGACGGCTATGTTGAAGGGTAGAGCGAATAGGGTTCCGTTTTGTCCTCTGCCTGTGAGCTCTCCAAGCGATAATAAGACCGACTCGAAACCTTCGGTTTGTGAGAATAATGCCACAAAGGTGGCAGAAAGTCGATAAGGATTATCGTAGTAGACACCGCATGTTTGCTGAACAAAAAGTCGAGAAACGAGCTGCAGCTGCTCATGGCCTTCGAGGCACTACTTTAGTTATTCCTAGGATCGTCGTGAGAGAACTCGATTGCATGTTGAGACGCGGAGGTTTATTCACGAGAACGAGCGAGGTTTCTGCAGCGTTGCAGTATATCGAAGAGTGCATGGCGGTTGCGAAACGGTGGGTCCACGTGCAGAGCTCGGCCGAAGAAGGGAGGCTTGTTCCTCCGACCCCACCTGCTTCTTCGTCGCCTCGTTGGTTGGGGGAGGACGTGTGGGCGAGTTCTATTGGCTCGTCGACTCCGTTTTCTCCGTGTAGTCTGCAAGAGATTGCGACTCCAACAGCTGCGGACCACATTCTTGACTATGCGCTTTACTAAAACGGATTAGGAAAGATGGACAGCTTGTCCTGCTTAGCGACGATGTTACTCTGAAGATCAAGGCAATGGCAGAGGGTGTTTTGTGTGAGACGGCACAGGAGTTTCGTCGGAGTCTTGTGAACCCGTTCTCCGCTCGGTTTTTGTATTCCAACTGTTCTCCGATCGGGCCTACTAGGTCCTGCGAGGATGATACTGTACTTAAGGAGAAATATTATCCAAGCCCTTCAAAGAAGATAATGTCGAAATCGGGTGAAGGTGGTGTCAAGGGGTTGAAGCTCATACTGATGCATAATTCCAGTTTCAGGCAGATCAAGCCTGTCAGCTGAAACTCGATGTTGGAAAAGAACTGATCTTGATTGAAAATTGTTGTTTTCAGACATGAATATATTCTCAATTTTTCGTTGCATTTAATGTTGTCTTCATGTGAAAAAAAAAAGTAGCAGACCAACCAAGATGAATCTACTCTATTACAAACCAGAACATTTCATCTAAATGAATTAATGAAATAACCAATTTCATTCATCAGATTCCCAATTCACTGAAATCATCCGCACAATATCCCAAAATATCTTACCACGAGTTCGTAGCTCAAGTGGTATCACCAACCCTTTATAAGGGTGTTGACAAGGGTTCGAACCCTAGACTTCTCAAACTGTTTGAGATTTACCTTCTACTTTCAAAAAATATCCCAAAATATCCCCATCACTCAACCACAAATAATAATTTAAAATCAAATCCGTTTTTACAAGCTAAGAAGTTTAATTTTGTTTAAACACGATATCAATCACAGGAAACACCTATCAGCACGCGCGAAAGAGCTACGAATCGATTCGTATACAAAAAAATAAAATAAAAGAGAGAAATTTAGAGCAATTACTTGCAAGACCAAACGGGAACGTGCTGGATTAGGGTTGATACGCCGTCGTATAGGGCTTTTCGGGCCTGGAGAACTTCATGAGCCACGGGGAGCATGCATTTGACGGGATATTCCTTGGACCGTTCCTCAGTCCGCTTCAGGATCATGGGCCTTAGAATCTTCAAATCTAATGATTTGGTGCTGTAAAATCTGAATCCATTTATTAGTTTTTCCAGATTTAAGGAACTTCTTTGCCATCGTTTAAGCTCTCTCAGATTCATCTTCAATGCACTCATGCTGCAAATAATACAAAGTGAAACAGGCCCTTGAGGTACGAACCCGCTGTTCTCTATTTGAGATAACGCAGAAATCGCGTTTTCGCGTATGGTAATCAAGTAAATTTGAATAATTAAAATAATTTAAAATATAGAGATAATTATTTAGGAACAATCAAACTTGAATGAATATAAATCTTATTTACCTGTGATGTGCTGCCCAAACTAAGAGACATTGAAGGAGCATAATATCATTAATATCCAAGTGCATGATATCTTCGGTAAGGTCTTCATTCTTCAATTTTTGATCATCTACATTCATGAATAAATATTATCATAAAAAGAAAAAAAAAGAAAAAAAAAAGATGACAATCGATATTTGCATACAATTACAAGAAGTAAAAAACAAGTTTACATTTGTCTCCAAACAACCAATCTCGTGTACATATTATTGCCTCCACCGTGCTTGGTTTAAGTGTGCTACGATATTGATCGAGCACCCGTCCCCCGACACTAAATGCAGATTCAGATGCAACAGTTGAAATAGGAATGCATAGGATATCCCGAGCCATAGCAGCAACTTCAGGATACCGATATTGATTTGATTTCCAATAAGCAAGAATATTAAGATGATCTTCGCAATTCAATCTTGGCTCCTCCAAATAAAGATCCAATTGAGATTTTCGAACATTTAAACCATTATCATTATTGAATGTTCTGAATTTCTAAAAGAAAAAAATAGAAACAAGTCAGATTATTAAAATGATAATATAAAAAAAAGGAACATGATAATATAAAAATTACCAACAACTTCTTCTTTCTTTCACCTCGTAGAATACTTGAAGTTTCCATGCTACTACCACCTGTCGGATTATTAAAATCGCCACCAAGATTTGCCTCGGATTTCTTTGAATAWTGAGAAAACAAACTGTATAAAGCCTCTTTGACTATCAAGAATGCAGGGGAACCAAGGTAACCATAAATCTCTTCATATGAAAAATCCACAAAATCAAGTTTATATCGAGGGTCAACCACTACCGCCAATGCCAAAATCAAACTAAAATCTTTCCAATACTTCTCAAACTTTGGAAGCATCTTTGAGGCTATATCCTTGATATACACGTCATCACTTTCAACACTCCTATTCAAGAACTCATAACATGTACTAACACATGGAAAATACAAGTTGGCAGTAGGATACTTGGAACTAGAAAAGATTGTAGTTATTTCATTGAATAAAGCCAAGAACTCGCATATTTTCTCTGCTTTCTCCCACTCTAGTGCATTAGGACAATTCTTATAATTGGAATCAACTAGAGATAAATGACAAAATGCACGACGATAAATCAAAGCACTTTTAAGCATATGATAAGTTGAATTCCATTTAGTTGTCACATCTTGTCTCAAGCCTTTCTTAGAATCCAATTTCAGTTGACTCACAATTTCTAAAAAATCTTGCTTCCTTGATTGAGACCCTCTTACATATTTGATGCTTTCACGAATTTTATGCACACATTTGTCAATATCTTTCAATCCTTCTTGAACCACTAAATTAACAATATGTGCACAACATCGAACGTGAAATTTTTTTCCATTTTCAACAAGTGATCCTTTGAAATAATTCTTTAACAAATCAGCAGAAACATCGTTAGCTGACGCATTATCTAAAGTTAAAGAGAAAATCTGGTCGTCGATTTCCCACTCACGAAGCAATGTAATAATTTTGTCATACAAAGCTACACCACTATGAGGAGGAGGCAAAAAACTAAAATTAAGCACTCTTTTTTGCAAATTCCAATCATTATCAATGAAATGAGCAGTGAGACTTAGATAACCATCCGTAGTGATGCTACTCCAACAATCGGATGTCAAAGAAATTCTACCAGGAGCCAATTTAAGCATAGATTTCATCCTGCCTTTCTCTCTCGCATGTATTTAAGAATATCAGACTTAATTGTATTTCTAGACACACAAGTAATATTTGGACACAAATACTCAAAGCATGATCGGATTCCATCATACTCGAGAAACTGAAAAGGTAAATCATGCATCACAATTGCAGTAGCTACTAACTCACGAAAGTGATCAGCATCAAACTTACATGATTTCAACGACATCGATCCATTGTCCCCACCGATTAACAACTGGCCCACATCACACGCATTTATTCGTGGATATTTTTTCATGTGACGTCGTAATGTGCCAGTCCCATTGTTGCTGTCAGCTTTGTAAATAACACTGCATTTCCTACATCTTGCTCTCTAGATCTTATCCTCGTAATCAGCTAGTGGCAGCTTCTCGAAAAGGTTCCAAACTAAAGACCTGGGCTTTCTTGATTGCTTTGTTTTCTTTTGTTGTTGTGTTGTGGATGTAGTGAAGGTCTCTTCATCCATTTTCATTAAATCATCAACCTCCGAGCCACTCAAGATATCTTGATTGTCCATATTAGATGAATCCATAGAGAGAGTGGTATCTATATTTGGAAAAAAAAATTGAAAGGTTAATGTCAAATGCATCCAGCAACTTATTATAATTAATACTAATCTAAAAATTATAAATGCATCCAGCAACTTATTATGACAATAACCAACACTTGAAAGGTTAATGTCAAATGCCAATCTAAGATCGAAATCTTTGAAAAAATCGTTGAGAATATATTAATCCATATCAAATCTTGCAGATATGAACCTTGAAAGTTGAATATTTCTTAAGAACATCAATAAATGGGCAAATAATTATGTGAGAGCTACTGTTCATGAGATAAACTTTTTCAACAACTTAATGGAAAAACAAGGATGGACTTACACAGCATGATCTTGTTACCTTAAACCAAGAAAACATGGAAAAAATAGAATGTCTAAAAAAGCATTTATATGCTCAACTTTTTTCACTTTAACTTCATAATATCAATTCGAACAAGCAAAAAAGGGCTCATAAAATAAATAAATAACAAGAAAAAAGAACAGAGTGTTTATTTCAATTTTCAAATCAATTTTCCAATTATATAAGAATCCTGGAACTTGTGGGAGAATAAATTAATATGACAAAAATACAAATATGAAAGCACTAAGAATCAAAGCCTATATAATACACAAACATCAAAGTTGGAATTAAAATATTAATGTTTGATAATTTGAACACTCCAAAAAATAATTAATGACTCATCCCAAATTCTTGAAAGCGCAGCGACAAAAAATACCAGGTGTTTCTTCAGTAATCCCTTTGAGGAGAGGGAGCTGCTAATGCGACCAATTCGAATTTGAGGAGAGGGAGGTGCTGCTGCTCTGAGTATGCGGGTGGCTGAAATGAAAGAACATGAATAAAACCCTAGGGCACTAAAAATAAAGTGTATTTTATTTTATATTTTTAATTAATAGTAAAAAAATAAAAAATACAGCTTTTTTACTTACCGGGCCATAACGGGCCCTATCGGGTTTTACCGGGTTGACCCGATAACAACACAAATTTAATGGGCCTTATCGGGCTGGCCCGATAAGGCCCGAACCCGATAAGCCCTGGCCCAAACCCTATAATTTCGTGTCGTATTCGTGCGGGTCAATAGTGCCGTGCCTTAAATTGCCACCCCTACACCAACCCCAACCGCCACCGAAATGAGCACTGCCTCACCGTCGTCGCTGATCTCTAGCCGCCACCAAACCCAGCGCCACCCGCCGGTCTCCATCCACCGCACTCGCCGGTCTCCAGCCTCCTCCCGCCACCCGTCCGAAGGTAAGTTCAATTTTGGGTTGTTTTTTATTTATTTATTATTTGTATGTATGAATTTAGTTTTTAATTTGTAATTAGGGTTTAATATTCAATTATGATTTAATTAGTGTTGGAATTGAAATTAGGGTTGTAATTTAGATTTGGGTTAATTTTAAAATTAGAGTTCAATTTAGGGCTAGTTTTAGGATTAATTTTAGGGTTTAATATTTAATTAGGATTATTTCTATGATTAGTTTTAGGGTAAATTTTAGTATTAGTTTTAGGGTTTAATTTATAAGTAGGGTTCAATTTACGAATAATTATATAATTAGGTTAAATTTAGGAATAATTACGTAATTAGGATTCAATTTAGAAATAATTTATAATTAAGGTTCAATTTAGGAATAATTACGTAATTAGGGTTCAATTTAGGAATAATTACGTAATTAGGGTTCAATTTAGGAATAATTACATAATTAGGGTTCAATTTAGGAATAATTTATAATTAGGGTTTAATTTAGGAATAATTACGTGATTAGGGTTCAATTTAGGAATAATTACGTAATTAGGGTTAAATTTAGGAATAATTATATAATTAGGGTTCAATTTAGAAATAATTTATAATTAGGTTTCAATTTAGAAACAATTATGTAATTGGGTTCAATTTAGGAATAATTACGTAATTAGGGTTAAATTTAGGAATAATTATATAATTAGGGTTCAATTTAGAAATAATTTATAATTAGTGTTCATTAAGATTTCAATTATGCAATTATCATTTAAAGTGTATTCGATGATGGTGGTGAAATACCGTGGTGATCGGTACATGCATGTTAACTTAATGTTTCTTATGGTTTGTTGTTAAAGTTTGAATGTGATTGCTTGATGTTGTGATTGGTTTGGGAAGACGTCGGTGATGACGTGGTGTACGACGACGGCTGGGAGGGTTCGTCCCTCCAATAACGGTTTTCAAAATTATTTTAATTTGTCAATGTCGTAGGCTAGAGATCGTTCGAACAATGTGATCGACGTGAACATTAGGAGCCTAGCTGCGGGTCCATCAAGATGTGTGAATATGTATAGTGGATGTAAGATAAATGGTTATAGATTTCACACATTGGAGTACGGATCTAACAAAGCAACATCGAGCAGTGGAGTATGCATTAAAAGGTCAAATTATGGGGCAACTGAATATGATTAGTACGACCGTCTCATAGAAATTGTGCAGCTCAAATACACCGGCCGAACGGAGAAAAATATGTTATTGTTCAAGTGCGAATGGTTTGATCTAACTCCTACAGGCATAAAAGTTCATCCACATTATAAGCTTGTCGATATCAATCATAAGCGTAGGTTCAATCGATATGAACCTTTTGTACTTGCTTCCCAAGCTGTACAAGTATACTATTGTGTGTACCCAAGTTTGAAATGAGACAAGTTGGACCGGTGGGCAACGTGTAAAATCAAGGCGAGATCAAATATTGAGTTTATCGAGCCTCTACCAGAAGAATCATTTCAAGAGGAAGTTGTAGATACAAGCAGTCCGATTCAACTCGACGATGTCGATTTTCAGTTCCATGACCCAATGATAAATACCTGGATGAACTTGGTAACGAGACAAATGATGATACAGAAGAAGAGTTACTCACCGATCAAGATACAGATCAAGACCCGGACGAATATGAGTTTAGTGATAACTTTAATAGTGAAATTGATAAGTTTGGTTGAAATATATGTAATTTATCCATATTGTAAAACACATTTTTTTAAAACTAATTTTTTTTCATGTTTGGTATATAATATATACTGGTATTTTGTACAATGCTCGTATTATTATCTAATAATTTTATCAGATGTTGAGAGGTCGAGGTTCCAGTAGCATGGGTCGATCAGATATGGGGTCGGCTAATCGTTTAGCTGATTTCGATGACGACTACATGGGTATCGGTACTGATCATTCAGCACTGACGCAGACACTGACACCGACGTCACACACACCGCTAGATTTTCGAGGGCAAACTCCCCTTGATTTTTTCGAGGGTAGCCGCCCCTCGGTTTTCCTGAGGGTCGTACGGTGAAATTTATCGAAGGGATTGACCCTTGGTATTCCCCTCGGTAAAAATTTTCGAGGGAGATTTGCCCTCAAAAAAATTTATCGAGGAGGGTTTTACCGAGGGAAATTTTCCCTCGATTTTTCCTTGAGTTTCTCAAAAAACTGAGGGAATTTACCTTATAACCGAGAGAAAAATTCCTCGGAAAACTGCTATTGTTTTGCTGTGATAGTATGGGTTAGAGATTTATGAAAAATCAATACTTTCGAGTACAATCATCAATACATCATAGTATATAAAAACTAATACATTATAGTATCGAGTCAGATGGCCTAACGGGTCATGACCTGTCAATCTGGCCTAACACAAGTGCTTGCCTACCTTAAAATATAGAGAGAATATAACATTTCAATATTCTAGTTATGTAGCCACATATACTAGAATTTTGTAAGATATTTAAATATAAAATATAATAAAGTATTCGAATATTTTGTATATAAGCTTAAGATATAAACTCGAAGTAGTTTTTACCATAAGACCTATCAACTATATTTACAACTCATAACTCGAGCACCTAAAGTAGGCATGTATCTTCGTGAGCTTTTGACTCAAGCCCATTTTCAACAAACTACTTTTCTTGTGTGTTGAACCCTAAACGGGTCTTGTTTCCTTACTTCCTTTCTTTTTTCCTTGAATAGAATTCAGATTCTTTCACCCGTGACTTCATTTTACCAACTCGAAATCTCCATACTAGAGCTTCTCAAATCCTCAGCGGATCTCTTATAATCTTTCATACTCCGTGGGCTAAATCTTTACCTTCCATATATACTTGATAAGGGACTGGTACATTCACAATGAGTAATAATATGATCAAGTAGCAAGCATGACCTTAAGCAACATAGAGACAATAACTCGATTAACTAAGTTAGTAGAAATATGAACTAAGAAGATAGCAAAATATCACAAATAAAACATCACAAAACAAAGGCTGGCAGACAACTACGATGCAAGTCAACATAAAAAATAAATACCAACAACATAGTTCAGTAGAAACATTGAGGGAGCAGCGTTCAGTGTAGCTTCTGGAGGTGGAGATGTTGACCCATTAATTAATGTGCTCTTCATTGATAACAGTGTGAAAAGCTGATGAATAAGGGTTAACTTAAGTGAAGTCAGTGCAAATATTTGGCCGTGATTAGAGTTGAGGATAGGACCGGACATGGTAGTATCAATTTGTAACAAGCATTTTGATTAGTATCAACTTGATTTCCAAAATAATTATTATATATGTAAATCTACATGTGCAATACTATCTAGACCCCCTCATCTCACACATTTATGGAAGCATGGACTCAGTTCATGTCATCAAACTTCACCCCATGCTTTTTGAGGAGGTAAGATAACACGCGATGGGATTTTCTAAGGAGTACAAATCTTTCCATGCAATAATCAAGAGTAAAAGACATTTTTGAACTCTTTATTTACAACATCTATGCTAATTGAAACAACCTTTTCATCGATATATTTAGAATTAAGTTACTTATTGCTTGTTAGTCTACCAAGACTTCAATGAAAAGCTTCTTGGCGGGTTCCAACCGGTGATCATCATATATGTAGTCTTGCTGCGTCAAGCCTTGACCATTTGACATTGGAAGGCTAAACCTATCCAAGAAACCCCTCTTCTCAGAATACATTATTTTTGTCTTCTGTATTGTCCTATTCATTATTTAGTATTGAAGCCAATATATTTTTATCTTAGTGTAATTATCTCCATCGCAATATAAATAGGGGTAATGCACATCTTATTATTAATAGACGTGATGCAGATTTATTTCCACTTTGGATTTTAGATAGCAATGTCTACCTGCCAATTTCAACTACTACCAGTTATATAAATGACAAAATCTAAAATCAATCTTAACATTAGTGTGAAATAACTTATAAGACATTCAAATTAACTTTCCATGAAGGCGGAAAAATAAATGCTAGAAAAGGTTATCCCCATTAAAAAAAATTGATGGTTGATAGTGTACTTGTAAAATGAGTACATATTGATAGTTCAATTACCCGACTTAAATGAAAATCTTGCTTTAGGATTGCACTACAAGTTGAAATTTAATATCCACAAGCACATTGGGTTTAATTTAATACATATTCGAAGAATCATCAAAGTAGTTAGTGAAATTATTATGTCAAGTTTAAAATAAATTCTTATATGTTACGTAAAAACATTTTGGCAAGACATACTCCATATAGAAGCAACAAATTAAGAGGTTAACATTAGGAAATTGGCATTCACTAAACAAGATCCGAACGTACTATGTCTTTGAACGTACATGCACATTCATTCATCCTCACATAAAAATTGAGACTATGATAACAACATAATGTCATTTCAAGTTAAATGTTTGTAACCCAACCAAACAATAAGCAGACGACACCGAGTTCACCTGAAAACAAAAGCAAGAACATAATCTAATAATAACAAGGTTAACAACGACAACAATCACCAGTCATCACCATGTATCATTAAACAACAGTTGAGTATCTGGATGCAAAGTTTGTTAGCTAAGCTGCAGCACACATTCCTTATAATATTCAACATCATTTGCCTTCAAATTTAGAATGGGGTGCATTACCAGTTTATATCCAAGCCTCGTAGCAGTACGTGTAATGACATCAATCTTCTCATGGAAAATGGCGTATTCAACAAGATATGCAAGAAATTCCATGGTATTTGGGTCAGCTCTAAATCCAACCATCTTGACCTCCTTAAGGTTTTGGTGTGGTGACATGGGACACAATTCTAGTGCTTCAAATTGCCAGAACTGCAGACGCATTGCTGGGAGCTACAAGCAACGGAGACAGACATAAAGAATGATCATCATTCAATTATAACCCAACTCATGTTTGTGAGTTGAGAATATACATGCCAGGAATGGAGAATTCAAAGGTTACTAAAAGAAATCTAAAATAAAATAGAAAGTATAATATTTTTTTAATGTTGAATCTTTATTGTTCTCTATATATTCATACCTAATTCAAATCATTTATTTTGTAGAAACAATATAGCGCATTCCGGTTTATATTCTTAATAATCTTCTTCTAAAAACAGGGCTAATTGTATACATTTCGACAAATTCAATGCATGTTATATTCAACTTTTTTAGTGTATATTTAAAATATTTGGAAACAATGAATGGAAAAATATGTCGACCATCATAATAATTAAATAATATATTTAAAAGAATAAAGTTAATCGCTTACAACTCTAAGTATTAATCTAAACTATTCAAAATAAGCACTTACTTCTCAAACTATTACAGTTTTTTTAGGTTGCCTTTATTCTTCTTTTATGCCGGGCCAGCACTTTTCTAAAGAACACTCCATTCCCTTTTCTAAAGAAGGCTATCTCATATCTCACATTTTCTTTTAACATCAATTATGCTTTTGTCTGATAATTTACTAAAGTACAAACCAAAGCCTAAAAAGAGAGGGGTGAAAAATGAAAACATCTTAAAACAACTCAAAATCCCCTTGTTTTACATTTAGATCCCGTAGATCCCCTTACGTCGTAGCCAGTTAAATCTCAAAAAGAAAAGGAAGAATATTAGAATGAAAATACTATCATAAATAAGAAAAGATGATAACCTCTTGATTTTTTTGTGCATTAGCTAATCAGTTCAGAAGAACACTCCCAAGACTTGTAAGAGCACTGGAAGCACTTGTTGAAATACATAGAACAGATGGGGGAGATGGCAAGACTACTTAAATAATATGCTAAAATTAACTAAATGTAGGTACTACATCAGAAAATTTACTTGAAATACATCCGCGATGTCACCTAGTGGCGACATTGTTGGATACTTTTTCTAATCCACACAAACCTACATGAATAGTGAAACTACCAGTTACTCACAAATTCAACACAAGTAAAATAATTTCAAGAATGAATTACTATATAACTTGAAATATGAATAATTTAGGTATAATTTCCAAAACTACTTACATTCAACATATCATATCTTTTAGCCACCTATGCAAAAATAACCATTTCTCCATAAGAGCTACTAAAGTTATTTAGCCACCCGATAAAAAGAAATCCTAAGACCAAATGATTCTTATCTAAATAATAAATAACATACAGAGAGTAAAAAACACATATCTGCAAATTTGATGATTATATATATGGAATAATAAAAATATTTTCTTATTTTTAGCCATTTTTTGGAAAATATATTTTTTAGTTAAACTGTCAATTTTGCCCTTTTTATTTTTTATTTTTTCCAAATAAAGAGTTTAATAAAATACCAAAAAAAAGAAAACACTAAAAAAAAAAAGAGGTTCGGGTGTACACAAGTCTCTACCTTTTTATAATGATGATAACCAAAATGTCATGTGCTTTCAAGTCGACCTTTGTAAACACGTCTGAACCCACCTTCATCGACCAATCACTCTAGCCTAAAGTTCTTTGTTGCTGCACCAAGCTCACGAAATGTGAATAATTGTGCGGCAATATTTGGCAAATAAGAATAGTCTTAAATTATTTAGCTTATTTAATTGGCCTAGACTAAACATAATTTTCAAATCAAAAGTAACGTCTCACAAGTGGTTTTCTCTATTACAATCTAATGTTAAAATCTATATGTATTAATTAAAAGAAAGTTAATCTTGCACCAACTTTAAGTTTTGCTTATATTTTTATCTACTTTTGATTCCGAAAGTTATAGTATTTTTGACAATAAACCTAAATATTCAAATAACATTTCATTCATTCCCTAGCCCTCAAATCTTGTTACAAGTATATATTTGTTTCTAAGTATATATACGTATAACTATATATATTTACATTATCCAATATTTATACTAAACATAATAAGATAAAATGATCTTTGAGGTTTAGCTTAAGAATTAATAACAAAAAAAAAAATCATTTGTCCAGATATTCAATTATATACGCACCCAAACGGTCCACACAAATCATAACATCTACCGTCTTCATCATAAGGAACCTGCCTAGAAATCTGAACACAAATTTTTTTTCTCAAAACGGTGGAAATTGTATGGGAACTGTAAAACTTTAACTCAAGAGAAATAAAAACCTTTTTATGGTATCCAGCATCTGGCTCTGTGTTGATTCCTAAGCTAATAATATAGAGTCTTGACACACCGATAAAAATGGCTGAGCGATCCAATGGGTAGAAATTAAAAATATTGGTGAACATGAAACAAATGGAGGTGTTGACGAGAAACAAGGAAGCTAATCTTACGATTTGTAAGTAAGAAATCATCTAAGACCATAAGTAATAATATATTATGTACTCTATGAATATCATTACAGTATTACAAAATTTTATATTTGTCACTATTGTACATAACGTCGCATGCACATATAATTTCATTCACAATTTAATCATAATTAACATATATGCATGCTTTGTATAAGAACTTGAATTGCGGGATAATACATATCATGTCACATATACATATAAATAAATATTTATTATTTGTATTTAATAAATAATAGGGTAATTTTGAATTATCTTGGAGGAAAGACACGATTCTTTCCTAGGGCGTTCCTCGATTCTTATTTCCGCAATAGGTTTGTCTGTGACATGTTTTTGATGATAGAATTCTTCAAACCCGATCTTCACCATAAATATTTAACCACTATGTGTTTTGAACACTATATCTAAAATCTAGCTTCATCCAACTGTTAGATTGTGTGTAACTCAATTTTAAGAAATTGTGCAGACAATTCCGGAACAAGATTAGTTCTGTTCAAGATTCATTTTTGGATTCTACGGATTCAGATCTCCACTATCCAGATTGAACGATTATATGTATAGAATAATATAGTCAATATTTAGTTTTATCCAACAGTTCGATTGTATGAATCTTGTTTTGAAAAATATTGCACAGACACTTTCGAAAATAAAACCTGTTTTGTTCAAAGTTTAATATATATTGCCTCGAATCATAGATCCAATATCCACCACTCAGAACGTAATTCGATAGTTCTTGAAGGTTCTATAAAACTTAGAGCGTGATCCAATGGTTGAAACGCCAAAATACAATTTTTCAAACTTTCAGCGGTTAGATTTTTGACATACAAAAGTTGTATAATTGTTGCTTTGGTTTTGGAGTCTTACTTGTTGATCACTCTCAATAAGTTTGAGTTTCTTGCTGATAACGTGTAACGGAAAAGCAGGGGGAAAAAAGAAGAAGACATAAAGAAGACGGTGAATTAGGTTATCTTTTTCACCAAAGACTCCCTTTACATAGGATATCAAATACATGTTTCCTTAATACATAAAGATAACAAATACCTAAGTTATTTTTCATCATGTACTCGTTGACAAAAGCACACTAATTGTGTTTTTTCCTTCAAAAATACATAATATATTGCAAGTAAATAAGATAAAATCGTAAGGGTCCTAAATAAATAAACCATCAATGTAAAAATTCTAATCTAATTTTAATATTATACAAGATAAATACAAAAATTAATAAATATTAAGTCTTTCTGAAAGTCAAAATAATAATTTAGATAAAATAATTCCTCCAAGGAATAATTATCTCGTCAATGTGTATACACGTATGTTTGGACTCAATATTTTCTTACATCAAAATGGAAACCTTAGCTTTGCGCTAATAAACATTACAATAAGAAATTGAAATTGAGAACATGTAAATATGTAGAAAAAAGAAAAAAAATCCCGACAACAGTTTTAAGCTCAAATTTGGGTTTTCATCTCCCCGTAGATTCTAATTTTCACGGTACATTTCGCTAGGTTAATGTAACTTCAATACTATTAAGTAAGTGATGTAAAAAAATAGAAAAAGGAAATGGGTATCGTTTTGGACTAATCAAGTTGCAAGAATTTCAACCCAATCAAAATATGACATAAACTCTTCGACCTAGTTTTAAGTTTGAGTAGTATTAACATAACTTCACATAGAAAAAAATGTAAGTTGTTGTGCAATGAATAAGATTTAGGGGTGAGGGTTTAGCATTTAAATATGAGAGCAATAATGTAATTACTTTCCATATCCATTCATATCAGAGATCACAAATGATCGAAGATTTCTCAACACTGTAGTTTTAGAAATCGTCTCCGCAATAGTACGGAGTCGATTGTAGAGCGGTGAGTTATTTCCAAATTCGTGTCTCTCGAGGATAGGTGTTATCGGCGATCGGTGTTTTTAGTTAATCTCTTGTTAATCTCGATTAAACTAATCTACTCTAAGAAAGCAATAGTCATTTGGTTTGGGTTTGAGTTTTTAATACTAAAGCTTGAATTGAAATGAAAACTTGAAAACACTAATTAATGCAAAAGGAAAATGAATATTTAAAACTTGCTTGAAAATAACTAATTTTGAGGAAATTAATTAAACACTAATTAAAAACCTTAAATAAATTAAAACTACTAAATTAAGGAAAGCTTGCAAGTTGAAGGAGTCAAAGCTTTAAAATTGAAAGAATTCAAAGAGCATTAAATAGGAAAATGTCAAATCTATCAAAGAGGTAAGTCTCATACATCTTTCAAAGACCAAATATTTGTTTAGACAAAAGGAGTAAAAAAAGCTTCAAGATGAATGTTTCAATGGAGGTTTAGCCAAAAGGAGAATAACAAGCTAGGGAATGAAAATGAGGTTTTGGAATGCAATGAACATCAACACAACTTAAAACCTAACAACCACTACTTAAACAATAACAATCAATCAAGAAAAACATACAATAGAAGAGAGAAGCATTACTACCAATTTTACATTCCAAATAAAGCTCCAAGGTTTGCTACAATATTCAAAAGATAGAAACCAGCTTCAACACAACAAGAATCACAAATGAAGGAGGTGTCACCCTCTCCAACACTTGCTAAGAACAACTAACCAAACTAAAACAACTCTAAAAATTTATTAACTAGGGTTTAAAAGGCAAAGGAATGGTAGAGGGGCTTGGAGCTTAAGATCATACAATGATCTTATTAGTTTGCACATCTTTTCTCTTGACCCTTGGTGTGACAAAACCTTTGGGTTTATCCATATAAATTTCCTCTTCCAATTCTAATTACGTAAATCTTTAGATTGTGTTAAGCAATAATTACAAGAAGCACTCGAATGGATGTGATTCTCATCACCGATGAGTAAGTTTTGAGGAAAATATATTATTCCACCTGTTTAAAACCTTCTTCCACCAAACGAGACTTAAAATTATCATTTGTTCCATTTGCTTTATATTGTCTTTTCAAGGTATAACTTGAAGCCTAGAGACTTACAATCCGATGGAAGATCTACTAACTTCTAAGTGAGATTTTTTACATGATGAACTTCATTTCACTATTAATATATTCTTTCTATAGCCGTGCCTCTGGACTCGATAGAGCTTTTTTGACGGAATTTGGCTCATCATCCAACTTGTGCGTGAGAAAATTAGGTTTGAATGACTTAGTTGTTCTTACCCTTTTCCACTTCTTGGTATTCACCACTTGTTGAACTACTTGCAACTTCGTAAGTTCTTTTTTTAGAACTCGATTCTACCTTATCCTTGCAAGAAATGATATTATTGTGAAATAGCACATTACTCGTCTCAATCATAGTATCTTAAGTTACCATACGGTTTCTCAATTTATGTATCAAAAATTGATATGTCATAACGTTGTATGCATATCCAATAAAGATACTATCATTCGACTTTGGTCTGATTCTCATTTGTTTGGGTTCAGAAGCAATTGTCTTAGTTAAATACCCCACACTTTAAGATATTTATAATAAAACTTATAATTTTCTTCAAACATCATATGGTGTCTCAGTTTTATCTTTAAGTGGGATTGTTGAGGAATTTATTCTTGGTAATAATTCATATTTTGTTATTTGCCTTTCTTGGGCACAAAATAAGTTAGGAAACTAGATTTAGGAGTATATTGTGTTTCCTAGTTTATGATTAAGACTTTATTAGTTTCCTATATTATGTTTAGGATTTGTTTTGTCTTGTTTACCAAGTTTAGGATTCTAGGATTGTCTATTTAAGACAAGAGAATCCTAAAGCTTCATACGATTTTTTACGCACGGGATATCTGAAGGACAGCACGACGCAAAGCAAGACTGATTAGCACATATTTGTCCTTATTTTTATTAGTATTTTAGTACGTTTTTCTATTTGTTTTTGGTATAAGTTGGATGATTTAAGCTTAATTTCGTATTTCCATAGTTCCAGCTTATTTTACCGTGTTTTGATCATAATTGATACAATTAGGTGATATTTCGTTGTTTTTCACCTTACAGCTAAGTAACCGGAAGAGTTCGACGCGTAATTAGATGACGTTGATGTTCAATAAATGGAGAACGAGCTTTCCGATGAACGAGTAGCAAAAAGTTAGAGAAACTGAGGAAGACGCTCTGTCGCATCGACTGACGCGAGCGTCGATGCCCCGTCGACGCGAGCCATGATCCACGTCAGTCGACGCAGGGCCGACGCACCATCGATGCAACTTGCTGAAGCGTCGACTGAAGGAGCGTCAGTCGATGCACCGTCGACGCAACTTACTGAAGCGTCGATCCAAGCACGCATCAGTCGACGCACCCACCAAGCCGACGTGCACACCCAGGCAGCAGCGACGCCGAGCACCGGCACGCGTCAGTCAACGCACTGTCGACGCACCGTCGACGCGGCAGCCCAGAATCGTGATTTTAGGATTTCTTATGCTCCAAGTTAAGGGAAATCTATATAAACCCCCCTAAGTCCGTCACAAAAGGAGATACCTCTCACCCATACTCTGAATATTTGATCTTTTGGATCGAGAACAACACCATCCACATCCCCATAACAACAATTGATCAAGATCGAAGATTCGAGGATCGCCAAGCTCCAACCATCCGTTCGTGATCCGTTCTTCAACCGAGATCAACCGCCTCTCCGGATTAGCTGGAGAATTTACTACGCTTTCTAGTTTAATAAGTAATCTAAACCATTTATTCGTTTTCGTAGTTTAATTTATGCAATTAAGTAGTTGTTCTTCAATTATTATTTTTGAATTGTTTCATGCTTAGAACCCTAGATACTTTTGGTATTAAATTCGTAATCTCAGTTTAATTAATGATTGGTTATCATTCTCATTTAGTTAATTCATTTTGCGTTCTAGATAATTGATGTTTGTTTATGCTAATTGATCTTGTTTAAGTTATAAATTAATTTCTTTAGTTTACATGTTCTAGTCGCTGAATTAAAGTACCTAGTTTTAATTATTGTTCATGTGTTTTAAATTTCTAGATAATCAAAACAATCAACCCCCCCCCCCCCCCCCCCCCAATCTATGTGTTATTGTGTTGAACAAACTATTTAAAATTTCGATTGTATGTTTCTCGAGAGACGACTCGAGTCAAGTTTCCAAACTACGCACGACCCCGTTCTTTTGCGGGCAAGCTATTGATCTTTTGACAAATTTTCATAAGTAGGCAACACAAAAGCTTGAATCAAAATTTTGGCGCCGTTGCCGGGGACTATACAAAGGTTTTCAAAAATATGTTTGTTCATTTTTATTTTTTATTTTAGTCGTTTATTTGTATAATTGTTTTCTCTAGTCGATACGTTTGATTTGTTGTTGAGTTCATGCAAGGTCGTAGATCGCTTAGGCTCGAACTTGCACCATTCATCGACAACGTCCATCGTTCGAATCAAGTGAGACCACCTCACTCATCCACAAGTGAATCGTCTGCCACGACTGATTTTATTTGTGATCCGATTACGGAAACGATGTTGCGACTAGACAACCAAGCCCACAACAACGAGGACGATCAGCCACCAAGGCATCCACCCGTGCAACAAAGAAATGGGTACGGGAGTGAGCCAATTCGTCCCGACGGACCAGTACAGCCTCAAGCGTACTGGGAAAACATTCAACGTAAACGTGATGGACCAAAATGACAGCCAAGGAAGAAGAGATAGAAATCGAAACCACCACATTCCGGACGACCATACCGAGAGATCTTACCATGGAGAAGAGAGGGTAAATGACTGGCTTGCGAATGACAATTACAATGAGAGGAACGAGTACGATAGGAACTACGCGAGGCCAAATCACCAAGAAAGTACCAACGGGAGGCGCGCGAACCAAGACAAAGAGAGTTCACGACTCCTCAAGTGGGTCCCTATAGTTCTGCAATTGTGTTGGGTAGAACTGCGAGAGACTTCGAGTTGAAACCTCATATCATCAACAACCTCCCGACATTTCACGGCCTCGCCAACGAAGATCCTTTGACTTTCCTCAAGGAGTTTTA
>BMAC01000667.1:561547-587931 GCA_014905375.1 Phtheirospermum japonicum
ACGGAAGCCAAGCAACTATTTGAGAAGTTGAGCGAGAAATCGAGACAGACTAATTCTCGACCACGAACGTTTATGGCCAAAGAAGTCTCCGAGATGCCGAACAAGAGAGACATGAAGTTCGAAGAGATGGCCAAGGAGTTGGCCGCCCTAAGAGCAAAGGTGGAAAATATGGAATCATCGAAGAAGACTGTTGAGTTATGTGCACGATGTGGATTGCAAGGACATGTAGCGGGCGTGTGCACAACCATTTTTGATAAAATGGAAGAAACGGAGGTCAAAGCTATTCAAAATTTCCAACCTCAACCTCCAGTGGGAAACACATATCATCCAGGACCTCCCAATCATCCAAACTTCACATATAGCCCCGGACAAGCGCCTGCGCCTGTGCAAGCAAATGATCAATTTTTAGTATGGCAACAGAATCAAGTAGCGGAGACTGTACGAAATAGAGAAGGACTCACGCAAATAACTTCACAAGTGAATAAGCAAATAACGGACCTCAATGCGAAATTCGAGTCAAGGTTTGATGAACTAGTCAAGGCTGTACAGCAAGGTCATGAGCTTGTTAAGGCTGTGCAACAAGGGCAACGACATTCGGATATGATTATAGGACAATTGTTCGCGACTGTTGCAACATTGTCGAAGGAGAAAAATAAGTTTCCGAGCCAAACGGAACATGCCTCGGCTGTTCATGTGTTAAGAAGTGGAAAGGAGATCGATAATGGCATAGAGTTAGAAAAGGAAGAAGGCACGGAGAAAGCCGAGACCCAATTGCAAGAAGATGCAACCAAACCGTCCGATCTTATGCATAAATCAACCAATCCATATGTGCCGGGAGCGTTAAAAAGGAGGAACAATTCAGCAACTGACCATCCAAAGAATTTGACTAGTTATGATCATGTTCCCTTTCCAAGTCGACTTCGTCCGGCAAAAGAAAACAAGAAGTTTATGGAGTTGCACAATTTACTGAAAAACGTGAACGTTAATCTCCCCTTACTAGATGTGATAAAGACGATGCCCGCATACGTTTTCAAGGAGTTAGTCGCGAGAGAACGGTGAATGGAGACGACACAACAAGTAGAATTAACCAAAGCGGTGAGCGCCATATGCAAGGGTCCGCTACCCAAAAAGGAGAAAGACCCAGGGAGTTTTTGCATAACTATTGCCTTAGGAAAAGGGCAAACGGCACGTGGAATGCTCGACCTTGGTGAAGGGATCAATTTGATGCCGTACTCACTATATAAAGAATTTGACCTCGGACCAATGAGGCCGACTACGATGCGACTACAAATGGCGGATCGATCAATTAGACAACCGCTTGGGATAGTTGAAGATGTATTAGTTCAAGTCGGCAAACTTATAATTCCAATTGATTTCGTCATACTTGATGTCGGCGAAGTTCCAAAAGAAGGCACGGAGCATACTATTCTGCTAGGTCGACCATTTATGTCCACCTCTCATACTTTAATAGATGTGAACCAAGGAAGGATGACCATGTCCGTCTTTGGCGAGTCAGTGACGTTTTCACTTCATGAAATTCATAACACGTCTTCACCACTTATGCAAGATGAATGTTCATTCGTAGATCTAATCGATTCTTGCATCCATGATCTCCAAAGTATTACCACTATAGACGAGTTTGACAGCGAGGACAACGAGGAGCATTTGAGTGGGGAGGAACTGATCGAATTGTTGGGAATTAACATAGGGGAAATCATAGATGGACTTGCTGGTTGTGAAGCTGCATTACGCGAAGAGAGCGACGCACCGAAGAAAAAGCCACAAGTGGAGTTGAAACCACAACAAGATCGCTTGAAATTTGAGCCAAGGAAAAAGACGAAGCCATCGTATAATCATTCAAGAATTGTTTCCCTCGACCCCTCCAAGAATTTTAAATGTGTAAAAAACAAGGGCGATGCGCTTAGCAAGGATTGGACGAAAAGAAGAAGATGTCGAGCGAGGTTTATGACAAGAAGATTCATGATACGAAAATCGAGGTTGGTCAACTAATGATCTACAATTCTGAACGTAAATTTGAACCGACCAATTTCAAGGCCGAATGGAGTGGCCCATTTATGATAACAAAAATGGATGAGTACGGAGTTGCCACTCTGTACGATGAGAGTAAGAAGTCAAGATTCCAAGTCCACAAGTATAGAATCAAACCTTTCTACAAGGAACATGGGCTGAATCGCGATCGTGATAAAGAAGAATTAGTGGGCCCCCACGGGCTAAAAATTGATCGCATTGGAATCACGTCGAGCATAGGACGTTAAATGTTGCGCTTCTTGGGAGGCAACCCAAGCGATAGTTAGTTTTCATTTTCTTTCAGTTTTTACATTGTGTCAATTGCCGTGGTACGTTTATGTGTGTATTGATGTGCAGAAAATACGATAGAATCGCTTGTTCTGGACAACTAACGGTTATAGCAGTAGCTCGCTACCGCAAGGCCTTACCGCTAGTTCCACTCGAGGCGTTAACAATGATGATCAACCACTGAACCTACCGTTAGCCGCAGCAATCAGGGATACCGATGAGCTACAATCCAGCCACTTACGACGTTGAGCCGCAATCCGGCCATTTCAAATCCCAAGAATTTGTGCCACCGGGAACTTGCGCGTGGCAATTGATCGCATTCGTATTTTGTTTCATTTGTTTATTTGTTTGTTTTTAATAGGTTTGTTCAAGGACAAATTCAATCACGAGACTAGACAATGTCCAATTGCACGATTTCAATTGGAGAAATTCGACCATCAATTTTCAGGGACGTTTTTCCACTCCTTTCCTCTTTTGATTTGTTTTTGTTTATATTTATGGCAATCAGGGGATTGCCGAATTTTTAAGAGGGGGGGATGTTAATGGATGGTTGAGTATGATTGAAATTTGTGTGCAATTTTTAAATTTTTACGTGATTGTTTACTATTTCTGCGCTAAATTGTGTTTGTATGGCATGCCTGTCGAAGTTAGCTATATATGATTTGATGTTTTTGTCTTTGAGCGTGCATAAGTGCATAAATTTTTCAAAATTATTATTTATATATTGTAAAATGGTACTTGGATGCAATTGATTTCGCAAAACTTTAAAAGCAGCGTCAATTCAAAACTTTTTTTTATGCAAAAAGCCAGTGAGTAGCCTGAGTGTTTATCATCTTTCCATGTGCTTGAATGAGTTTTGATTTGAGATCTCTTTGAAATCGCTGTGTGTAGTTGACTTAGAAAATGAGGTTAAGGCACAGAAAAAAAACCCTATTCCGGCCATATCCATAAATTTTAGCCACTATAAATTCTGAATGAGCCAATCATAGCCAAATAATCCATTTTCTTTAGCCATGTGTGATTTTTGAGTCGACCCCTACAACCCATTAAAAGCGTGGGGTAGGAGTTAGTAATTTTTATTTGGTTATTAGTGTTTTGGAGTTTTTATAAGGGATTTATAAATTTTTGTAATAAAGGATCACCATCCTTCAAAAAAAAGATAAAAAAAGACCCCATAAAACAGAATTAGAGGGGGATTAAAAACAAAAAAGAGAAAGGAAATAAGAAGGATGGTGAATTGTGTTAGTCATTGCCTACGCGTTAATGAAGGCTTATGTTTATTATTTATTTTATGAGCCTATTGTTTAGAAGGCATGAGTTGTGTAAGAAGCGTGTTATGAGCTTCAATTGTGTTTAAGTGGGTTGAGCTTCAAGTCGGTTTAGAGTAACGAGTTGAGAAATAGCCTATGTTTAAAGGCTACGTTATGAGTGTTTAGTGAGGTTTTTATTTTTGAACGAGGTGAAGCGTATTGCTTTTTAATTAGAATAGGTTTGGTGAGTTATTGATCACGTTAGATCGTGAGTTAGCCACATGACTTATATATTCCATACCCGTCCAAGAGCCTTACACTGCAACCCGAAAAGACCTTTTTCGATTCTTTGTTCGATAACACACTTAATTTGTGATTGAAAAGAGATTGATTTTCGGTGCTTGTTTATTGTGCTTGTATTTGTATGATTTGAGCGTATACACATCCTATGCAGCAATGCTCGAGTGCTTTTGAGCGTACACCCCTTATATTTCCCTTTTGCGAGGATGCATGAATTCAAGTTTGAAGCGACAATGTAATACGAGTGGAGTGTTTGAAGTTGCATTGCATGTACCTATATTTTCAAAATTATTTAAG
The DNA here is from genome assembly GCA_014905375.1 of Phtheirospermum japonicum. NCBI lineage: Eukaryota > Viridiplantae > Streptophyta > Magnoliopsida > Lamiales > Orobanchaceae > Phtheirospermum > Phtheirospermum japonicum. Next base: position 565,711 of record BMAC01000667.1, read on the forward strand.
TAGCATCGCACGACTCATTGCTTGGACTGATTTTCATTTCTTGTTGTACGTTGAATCTATCGTTTGTTTGAGGACGAACAAACCAATTAAGCGTGGGGTAGTTGATTAGCACATATTTGTCCTTATTTTTATTAGTATTTTAGTACGTTTTTCTATTTGTTTTTGGTATAAGTTGGATGATTTAAGCTTAATTTCGTATTTCCATAGTTCCAGCTTATTTTACCGTGTTTTGATCGTAATTGATACAATTAGGTGATATTTTGTTATTTTTCACCTTACAGCTAAGTAACCGGAAGAGTTCGGCGCATAATTAGATGATGTTGATGTTCAATAAATGGAGAACGAGCTTTCCGGTGAACGAGTAGCAAAAAGTTAGAGAAACTGAGGAAGACGCTCTGTCGCGTTGACTGACGCGAGCATCGATGCCCCGTCGACGCAAGCCATGATCCGCGTCAGTCGACGCAGGGCCGACGCAGCGTCGACTGAAGGAGCGTCAATCGACGCACCATCGACGCAACTTGCTGAAGCGTCGATCCAAGCACGCGTCAATCGACGCACCTGCCCAGCCAACGCGCACACCCAGGCAGCAGCGATGCCGAGCACCGGCACGCGTCAGTCGACGCACCGTCGACGCGGCGGCCCAGAATCGAGATTTTAGGGTTTCTTATGCTCCAAGTTAAGGGAAATCTATATAAACCCTAAGTCCGTCCCAAAAGGAGATACCTCTCACCCATACTCTGAATATTTGATCTTTTGGCTCGAGAACAACACCGTCCACATCCCCATAACAACAATTGATCAAGATCGAAGATTCGAGGATCGCCAAGCTCCAACCATCCGTTCGTGATCCGTTCTTCAACCGAGATCAACCGCCTCTCCGTATTAGCTGGAGAATTTACTACGCTTTCTAGTTTAATAAGTAATCTAAACCCTTTATTCGTTTTCGTAGTTTAATTTATGCAATTAAGTAGTTGTTTTTCAATTATTTTTTTTGAATTGTTTCATGCTTAGAACCCTAGATACTTTTGGTATTAAATTCGTAATCTCAGTTTAATTAATGATTGGTTATCATTCTCGTTTAGTTAATTCATTTCGCATTCTAGATAAATTGATGTTCGTTTATGCTAATTGACCTCGTTTAAGTTCTAAATTAATTTCTTTAGTTTACATGTTCTAGTTGCTGTATTAAAGTATATAGTTTTAATTATTGTTCATGTGTTTTAAATTTCTAGATAATCAAAACAATCACCCCCCCCCCCCCCCCCACCCAATCTATGTGTTATTGTGTTGAACAAACTATTTAAAATTCCGACTGTATGTTCCACGAGAGACGACTTGAGTCAAGTTGCCAAACTACGCGCGACCCCGTTCTCTTGCGGGCAAGCTATTGATCTTTTGATAAATTTTCATAAGTAGGCAACACAAAAGCTTAAATCAAAGACGCACGAGCAAGTGAAGAACACGAAGACTACTTGGAGCCATTGATCGAGATCGACAAGCTATTCGAAGTTGCGTGACCAACGGAGAAGAGCTTGTTCAACCTAGGCGACAAGTATTTAGTATCATGTGTTTTGATACTTTAGTTTTCATATATTACTTAGTATTTTTATATTGATCGAAAAACAAGAAAGTAATATAGTTTTTGGGTTTGTACACCCAAGTTCACAAGTACTTTTACTTGTGAACTGAATTTGTTTTATGGTGTTCTTAAATTTTATTTCCGCTTTTTAATTTACTCTGGTTGATGTTGTTAGTCAGTGTTGTTTAACATTGTTAACAACATCATAAAACTGATACTTATTTTCAAAACCATAGACCTTCAAATTTTACAATTGGCATCTAGAGCGGGTTACTTATACTTTAAGTACTGATCCTTATTTATTTAGGTGCTATGGATGCTCAAAGAAACCCAAGGCCTCCGATCCTCAATGGGGAGAACTACTCTCTCTGGAAACAGAGGATGCGTTGGCACTTAAAGAGCATCGGTGAACGTGTCTGGAAAACCGTTCTCCTTGGATGGGAAAAGCCACGTTTTACTGATGGAGAAGGCGATACCATCTCCAAAAAGGAAGTAGATTGGACTCCTGAGGAAGCAGCTGCTGCAAACTGGAATTCCAAATGCATCAATACCTTGTGTAGCTATGTAGATGCAAGCTACTATCGAGTCATCAAGAATTACGAGTCAGCAATGGATGCATGGGATGCAAGTGTGTGTGAAGGAACTGCGAGCGTGAAGAAATCAAGGCTAAGAATGTTGATGTCCACTTTCGAAGCAACGAGAATGGATGAGAAAGAATCGATCATGGACTGTCTGACATCACAAGCGAGTGCAGAGAACTTGGTGAAGCAATAACTAACTCTCGTCTTGTAGGAAAACTGCTGAGATCTATTACGAAGAAAATACAATGTGAAGGTGGTTGCCATAGAAGAATCTAAAGATGTTGATAACATTGAGTTCAACACCTTAGTTGGAAACCTTAAGTAATATGAGATAGAACACCTTGGTTCCAACTCAAAAGAGAAGAATGTTGCTTTTTCCTCCGACGCTAATCCAGACAACGATGAAGATGAAGAGGAGTTTGATTTCAATGGAATTCTGAAAAAGATGGAATCCACTACACTTGGTGAAGACGAATTGTCGTTTGTTACCCAACGTTTCAATAGTTTCTTGAAGAAGAAGAATAGCCTTGGAGGCTCAAATACAAAGACCAGGCCACAGGTGTCCACGCCAAAATTCACTGGACGTGCTCTTCCCAGATCTCAGTCCACAACTTCAATTCCAAACGCATCCAACCCCACGAGACCACTCAGTGAGGTGCAATGTTATGAATGTAAAGGTTGGGTACACTACAAAAATGAATGTCCTAACACTCTTAGGAAGAAAAGCATGGTTGCTACTGATTTCACTGAGGATGTCAATGATTCCGAGTCAACTGAACCTGTTCCATCCTTATTTACCCGTGTTATTTGGAACGACGACGTCCATGTTGATATCCTTGAAACCAACATCGTGTGCTTGAGTGTTGAAACTACTGATTACCATAAGGAGTACGAGCTGCTGAGTGTTGAGCACTAGCAACTGTTTGTCAGCTGGGGAAAACAGGTACTCAAGGTCAAGGATCTCATGAAAGAAGTAGAGAAATTAACCAAAGAAAAGGATGATTAGACTTACATAATTGTTCATTTGGAAACATCGCTCACCAAGAAGGATGCTGAGCTAGAGAAGGTGAGAACCGAGCTGACAAAGGTCCAAGGAACCATATCAAATCTGAACAAAGGCAAGTTGAAGCTTGATGAAATATTAGAGATAAGATTCCCAGAAATCTCGAAGCATGGAATTGGTTTTAAACCTAATCAGCCAACGCAAGTTTCAAGTCAAGAACGAAAATCTTCCAAACGTCACAAAGAAACGAAGGAGACAGTTCGTGTGCCATCATTGTGGTGAACCAGGGCACATTAGGCCTTTTTGCTGGAAGATCATAGGCGAGAGAAGGCATTTTCAGAGAACAAGTGTAGCTGATAAATCCCATATTGGTACCCGTGTTACCAACATAAATACCAACACCAGGTTCAAACAAGTATGGGTCAAGAAAAATAACGTCAAGTGCAATATGATCCATACCTCCCTGAATCTCATGTCCCTGGAGCCTGGTATTTCGATAGTGGATGCTCGAAGCATATGACTGGGTCAGAAGAACTTCTTTCCAACATTGTTAGATTTCGAGGTGGAAAAGTAAAGTATGGAGGAGGTGCAAATGGCCAAATCGTTGTCCAAGGAACTCTCCATGTTCCCGGCGTTGTAACTTTGGAAAATGTGATGTTGGTAGAAGGACTTACTGCTAATTTGATCAGCATAAGTCAACTGTGCAACGGAGGTTTTAGTGTCAAATTCAACCGTGAAAAGTGTGAAGTCTATGAGGAGAATGGACCATGTATTCTCACTGGTCAAAGGACTTCAGATAATTGCTACCAAATCCAAAGTGATGCTTTTTGCAGACTGTCCCAATTAAGTGATGCTAAGTTATGGCATCAAAAGCTTGGACACGTGAATTACAAGATGATGGACAGATTGGCCAAAGAAGAAGCTGTGAGTTGGCTGCCTAAACTCAACACCAAGATCATTCCTGTGTGCGAGGCATTCCAAGAAGAAAAGTAGGTAAGGGTGCCACATCCAGTCCAGCAAATTATCACTACATCATCTTGCTTTTTTGAACTTCTACATATGGATCTCATGGGACCACTTGAGGTTGAGAGCCTTGGTGGTAAGAGGTATGTGTTAGTTATTGTTGATGATTTTTCAAGATTCACTTGGGTAGAATTTCTAAAGAAAAATCTGAAACTTTTGAGGCTTTCAAAAAACTTGCAAAGAAGCTGTGTGTAAGGTTTAATGTGAACATTGGTAGGATTAGAAATGATCACGGAAAAGAGTTTAAAAATGCATCTTTTTCAAAATACTGCACTTCAGAGGGTATAAGTCATGAATTTTCCTCAGCTATTACCCCTCAACAAAATGGCATAGTTGAACGTAAGAATATGACTCTTACCGAGATGACTAGAACTATGCTCATTTCTAATGGTATTGCAAAATGTTTTTGGGCTGAAGCAATGAACACTGCATGTCATATTACAAACAGGGCTTATTTTAGACCAGGGTCATGTGCTACTCCCTATGAGTTGTTGATGGGTAAAAAATCGAACTTGAGCTATTTTCATGTGTTTGGATGTATTTGTTATGTGCTCAACGATAGAAATCATCTAGCTAAACTGGACTCAAAGAGTGAAAAGTGCATTTTCATGGGTTATTCCCAAAATAGTCATGCATATAGGTTGTTTAACCTTAGAACTCGAAGCATGTTTGAATCAGTAAATGTCAAGTTCGATGATCTAACGAGTGGAGTCAAACCTACCGAGGATAATGATCTGGTTTATGATCAAAATCCTCAAGAAAATGTCACTCCTCCTTCAGTTGATAGTGCAGATATTGAGAACAGAGGTGCAAGTGCAGAACTCACAGAATTGAGTGTTGTTGGTACCAATGTTGATACTGGGATACCAACATCAGAACCAACATCAAGCCAAGTCACTGCAGAATCAGATTCTGAGTCAGAAGAAGAAGATCCAGCTGATCCCATTGATCTTCATCAGAGAGATATCCCTTCCAGGATTCAGAAAAACCACCCCGTGGGCCAAATTATCGGTGATTTAGATGAAAGGAGTACAAGACGGAGACAAATAAATTTCAAGGAAATGGTCAGGTACGTGTGTCTATCTATAAATTGTTCTAAGATTCGTGAATATTTGTACATGTCTACAATAGAGCCCAAGCGTGTGGAGTATGCGCTCAAAGGTGAGTTCTTGATTCGAGCAATGCAAGAAGAACTGGACCAATTTGCCAAAAATGACGTTTGGGATTTGGTTCCTCGACCAGAAAATTCCCACGTGACAGGAACAAAGTGGATATTCAAGAACAAGACTGATGAAGCAGGCAACATTATGAGGAACAAAGCTCGACTGGTTGCACAAAGGTATACGCAAATTGAAGGAATCAATTTTGATGAAACTTTTGCCCCTGTTGCCCGCATTGAGTCGGTAAGGCTTTTGCTTTCTGTTGCTTGTTATATGAAGATTTCATTGCATCAAATGGACATTAAGAGTGCTTTTTTAAATGGAGTCTTAAGTGAAGAAGTGTATGTTGAGAAGCCTAAAGGATTTGTGGATCCTCAAAAACCAAATTTTGTTTTGAAATTAAAAAAGGCTCTTTATGGTTTAAAACAAACTCCTAGAGCTTGGTATGAAAGGCTAATTCAGCATTTGCTTTATTTGAACTTTAGACGAGGGGAAGTTGATAAAACTTTGTTCCTTCTTAAATCCAATAAGCACATCTTAATCGTCCAAATCTATATAGATGATATTATTTTTGGATCCACTAACGAGCAGATGGTCAAGGAGTTTGTTACTCGAATGTCCGATACATTCGAGATGAGCATGGAAGGTAACCTCTCGTACTTCCTCGATTTACAAATCAAACATCTTGATGATGGTATTTTCCTTTTCCAGACTAAATATGCAAAGAACTTAGTCAAAAAGTTTGGTTTAGAAGGTGAAGCTATCAAGAAAACCCCACTGGGAAAAACTGTGAAGCTGTCGAGAGACGATGTTGGTAAGGGTGTTGATAACACCATGTATAGAAGTATGATAGGGAGTCTGTTGTATTTGACAGCAAGTAGACCAGATATCATGTATAGTGTGTGTTTGTGTGTGAGATATCAATCTAATACAAAAGAGTCACACTTAAAAGCTGTAAAAAGAATAATAAGGTACATTGCTGGTACAACTGAACTACGTGTGTGGTACACAAAAGATACTGGTACTGAACTTGTAGGGTACACTGATTCGGACTGGGTTGGGGATGTGGTAGATAGAAAGAGTACTACTGGAGGATGTTTTTTTCTGGGTAACAATCTAATCTCTTGGTACAACAAGAAGCAAAATTATATTTCTCTTTCTACAGCTGAAACCGAGTACATTGCAGCTGGAAGTGCGTGCACAGAATTACTGTGGATGAACCAAATGATAGAAGACTATGGTCTGCACAGTAGTGTCTTGACTATGCTGTGTGACAATTCCAGTGCCATTGACATCTCCAAAAATCCAGTCCAGCATTCTCGAATCAAACACATTGACATAAGGTACCACTTTATTCGAGACCTAATTGAGAGGAAGATTGTTAGCCTTGAGCATATTGGAACAGATAATCAGCTTGCTGACATCTTCACGAAGGCATTAGATTTCGAGACCTTCTCTCATTTGAGAAGAGATCTCTGTATGTGCATTGTCTGAACCAATATTGGTTTGTGATGTTGTGACATCCTTTATCAACATCAGTCACAACATATGTATACTTTTGCATGCATTTTTATCTTTCTTTTCATACATAATTCTAATGCATTGAGTTTGATTGAAAGTGCAATAAGGTCCTGTGTTGCAATAAAAGTGATGGAAAAAAGGACCAACCTCTTCAATTAGGTGATTGTGGGACTTGACCGCAGAAACTGGTTTTCTCCCAGGTCCAAAAACAAGAGTTGTTTAACAGCAATTGCTGAAGATTAAAAGATTCAAATCCCTTTAAGGATGAAGAAAATCTGGACACAAAATGATCCAATCTTTAAATATCACCTTCTTGAGAGATCTTGACGTAGTTATTAACTTGAGTTAAGGGGTAAGTTTCCATTGACTTCATCTAAAGCAATATTGGTTCATAATGTTTTCAGTAATAAAAAGCAACATTGGATCAAGTCGCTGAAATCTTAATATTTTTTTTATAATCTTTTAGGTCATGATTTGTAGGCATCCCGTAGGACATTCATACTTTGTGAAGATGCCACCTTGCTGTGCGTACTATTACTTGTGTTTTTGTCTTTCTTGAAATCTCTTAATTTTATTTTGAATTGGGCTAACTAAGTGTTTCAGTGGAGTTAAAATCGGACGTCTGGACAGATAATAACGAGGTGAATTTGGTGAGTGAAAATTAACATTGCACAAGATTGGTACTACTAGGCTGATGGTTCATTAAATCCAACCTTGTATTTTCGGCCGATTTTGTAACTTGAGTTGTGCAATTTATTTTTATTTTTATTTAAAAGGGGAGAGATAATGGTTGTAGTGGGTGTGACCAATATCCTACATTAAGGGGGAGTGGTGTTGGTTTGAGAAGGAAATAAGAATCGTGGTTCAGTCCCAAAAATCCACTGTGATAAATTAGGGCTATTTCCTTTTATTTTCTACTTTCTCTCTCCCTCAACGGTCATTTTTTGAAAGCTTAAATACGTGTTCTGATTTTACCGTTTGATCACCTTCCCAATTACCCCTCTGCAAATTGAACTCTCCAGCTCTCTTACTTCTCTCCAACTGTCTCTATTTCTTTGTGCTCTTGTATTTCTGAGAATTTGCAGGATGATGAACTCTCCGCCGCTCTCATCTGTTCCAGAATTGCCAGCAGAGTTCCGCCGCTCCGGCGAACAGGTCCCTGCCCCCTATGTGAAAATTGGCGGCCTGGATATTCGCGAAGAAATCGGTGGTGGTTCATCTTCCATACCACCACCGGTAACAACATCTCAACCGCCCTCGCCGCCGCAAGATTCTCATGTCATTGTTCCAGCTCCACCATCGATTGACGCCGTGCTTGAAGCCCAGGTGTTCCCAGGACAGCCAGGGAACGAAATTGATGTTGATAATCCCCCGGATTTAGCTTTTGTTGTTGAGACGTTTTGAAGAGTGCGGAAACCTACCTTAAAAAGGTCCCGACGTTTGCGCAACATACCTCCCGGCGTTGTGCCGTGCAGGGCCGCACTGCAATGTGATGATTGAGCATATGAACCTCACGGAGGATGTCACAGTGATGTCCGACCCTGATGATGAAGATTTTGTTCCTGCCGCTCCGGTTGAAGGGTCCGTGCCACCGTTTGCCTCTGCCCCCAGTCTACCGGGGGAGAAGTTCACTAGCCGGAAATAAACTGTGTCGTTGGCCGAGAAGAGAAATCCCCCGGCGTCTATCAAGGTTTCTCCTGGCTCTACAGAAATGGAGTACTCCTCGCTTCCCTACACTGTTTTGGATTTTATCACCGGCGAGGTCACTAGCTCTTCCAAACCGCCTGCCGATGTTCCTCCTCAGTCTCCTATTCGTGACGATCCACCTGCATTTGATTCTGAGTTGTTTGAGCATTCCCCTGACTCCTCCCCTGATGTGCCTCTCCGTGATATTCTTAATGCATGCAGAAAGGACAAGAAGAAAAAGAAGGTTGCTCAGAAGGATGATGTTGCTACTAATGTTGATTTGCCCATACCAACATCACATCATTCTCCGTCTGCTTCGTTCTCCATCACTGCCTCTGTTCCACTTGCTTCTCGTGCTCCCACGCCGACTTCTTCCGATGCCTATAATCATTCTCAGTCGTCCACGGGTACTCCTTCTTAGACCCCTGAGCTTGAAGATATGGTGACTTTTTCGGAGAAGTTTCTGACCGCCGAGGCTCCTGAATTGTTCGCCACTTACCAGACCCGACACATGATCACTGAGCGCCGAGTCCTGGTTGAGCTATTTGAGAAACACAATATGATTGCCTATCTTCAACACAAAGGTATGTATTCCACCGTTTCAACGACCATGCCTTTTGTACGAGATGTAGTTGTCGAGTTTTTTGACAATCTTTTGCCCTCTATGGTTGATTTGGAGTCCGTAAATTATGGAAAAGTATATGTACGAGGAAAAGTATTTTCTTTTACCCCTACTTTGATTGATGATTTGTTTGGCACTGAGCCATAACGGGGTGACTCGACAGTGGATGATATGAATGAGGTAATTTCGTTTTTGTCTGGAGGGTTAGTTAATGCGTGGTTTGAACAGCTACCTAGTACTCGTCTTTCGTCTCTTTACTCTATTCTGCATAAACTTGCTATTTGTAATTGGGTTCCCTCCAAGAACACAACGTGTGTTACGCGGCCTCAGGACCAGTTCTTGTTTAGGCTTGGGAGGGGAATCAAGTTTAGTTTTGGCCAGCATGTTTTTGACACCATTGCTAAGTTTGCCACCACGAAGTCCGCGGCCTCATTGTGTTTTCCTTCTTTGATTTTCAGCTTGCTCGAGAACCAAGGGTTGACGCTTTGTCCCGATGATGTGCTCACGGGTGAAGCTGATAAGTTTGCTTTAAGAGGTCAGCATGTTACCGGTGCCAGAGTCATTGATCTTCCTTGGCAAGCGCCGTTTCGAGCCAATGTTGATAGCGGTGTTGGGACTGCCTATCCCAACATGGCCCACATTTCTGCGCATGTCCTTCGTGCGCATGTGGCTTCGATTGATTTGCAGATGACTAAGCTGAAGGCTCTTCGTAGCTCTCTCTTGGAGGCCCTTTTGCCTTCTAGTCAAAAAGGGGGAGAAGATGTTGGCGACGCAAATGGTGAGGATGTTGCTGTTGATGTTGAAGCTAATACGGTTGCTGCCGAGGCCTTGGCGAGTCTTGCTAGAGAAAGGCGAAGGAAAAAGATCCGTTCTCGCAATAAGGCCTTGAAGAAGATGAAGAGAACGCAGGAGAAGAAGAAGAGGAAGGATAGGGGTGAAGGAACTTCGACATCCCCTCGTTGTTCGAAGAGGGTTCGAAGTCAATAAGTTCCTTTTTGGTTTGTTTTGTTAAGTTTTTGAACGATGTTGGTATATAATGTTGGTCTGCTATTTTGACAACATTGGATGTTTTGTTTAGGGGGAGTTTTCTAACTTAAGGGGAGTTAGTATTTTTGTTTTTTATTTTTCATTTGTGTTTGCGTCGTAGTGTTTTGTTCAGAAAAGAAAAAGGGGGAGATTGTTGAGGAATTTATTCTTGGCAATAATTCCTATTTTGTTATTTGCCTTTCTTGGGCACAAAATAAGTTAGGAAACTAGATTTAAAAGTATATTGTGTTTCCTAGTTTATGATTAAGACTTTATTAGTTTCCTATATTGTGTTTAGGATTTGTTTTGTCTTGTTTACCAAGTTTAGGATTGTAGGATTGTCTATTTAAGATAAGAGAATCCTAAAGCTTCATACGATTTTTTACGCACGTGATATCTGAAGGACAGCACGACGCAAAGCAAGACGCACGAGCAAGTGAAGAACACGAAAACTACTTGGAGCCATTGATCGAGATTGACAAGCTATTCGAAGTTGCGTGACCAACGGAGAAGAGCTTGTTCAACCTAGGCGACAAGTATTTAGTATCATGTGTTTTGATACTTTAGTTTTCATATATTACTTAATATTTTTGTATTGATCGAAAAACAAGAAAGTAATATAGTTCTCGGGTTTGTACACCCAAGTTCACAAGTACTTTTACTTGTGAACTGAATTTGTTTTATCGTGTTCTTAAATTTTATTTCCGCTGCATATTTTTAATTTACTCTGGTTGATATTGTTAATCAGTGTTATTTAACATTGTTAACAACATCATAAAACTGATACTTATTTTCAAAATCATAAACTTTCAAATTTTACACGGATGTTGTTCAAGACGTGGTTAAGTGTAAATATATCTTTACCTATATGATCGTGGGGGAAGTGGGGGTTACCCATATTTTATCAACATGGTATTTATTTTATACATATTTATATGTGTTTTCTTATGTGTTTTCACGTGCCAATTTTGTTTTTTTGTTGTTTTTTTTTTTTTTGCATTTTCATAGTTCTATTACTCATATTTGTGTATTTTTTATTTTTTGTAGTTCAAGTTGTTTAACAATGGGTTGGCTCGAGCCTAAATTCCATCAGGTCGTTATTTTGGAGGTTGAAATCCGATCTTAGGGTATAAAACTAAAATAAAGTGGCTTAGGTTGCGGGGCCGGGACAGAAATTGCCCAATTATTTAATCTTAGTATTCTATTCTATGGCCCAAGCTCAGCCAAAATTGAATTGAGTCGGACCATTATTTGACGATCTATCTCACAACCCTATGACTACCTCATACTCTTCTCATTGGAGTACTTTGAAGGTGATTAATTGTCAAAAAACTTGGCTTATTAAGTGCACATTATCACTCTCTTAAATTATTAAGTGCATTTCACATTTCCAATGTGGGATTAGACTTTTCATATCCACATAATTAATGCATGAAGCCCAGTTAAATGACTAACTATATGTACTTATTTTTCATTCATTGAAAATCAACTTCGAGAAAATAAACATATAACGATTAATTCTTTTCACAAGAATTAAACTTTCCAAAAAAATCTAATCAAAATCGATCAAAACTATCTTATATAGACTGATTTTGCAATATAAATAATAGTAAAAACATAAAAATCAACCAAATATTTATTTGACTTCAGAATAAAGTCATAAAATATGGTAAGTGAAGCATTCTTTTTTAGGAATTTGAAAAGTGAAATACTGAAATGAGAAAGTATGCAATGAAAAATGAAGGCCACCCTCATATTCCAGCTACAACTTGAGTGAACAATGTGAACTCAAATTAACATTACACAAACTAGTTGCTGGATTAATGTGTAGGTTGCCATTATTGTAATCTAACAAGAGCTCCTTTTTTACTTTTCTTTTCTTTTTTTTTTTTTTTTTTTTTTTTTTTTTTTTGGCCTTGTCCCCAGACAAGATTTTTCATCAAGGTTTCCTAGAACAAACAAGTAGCTGTACTGCTACACTACAGAGCTGGCATTTTCTTGGGGTCAACCTACATAATTAAGTTGACTTATATTATTGTAGTGCTTCATGAATGAGTTCTACAATTCAATAATCATTTAAGTAAACTCTGTGTTTAATGCAAAAATATAAAAAAACGATAATATTATATTCTAGTTTCACTTTGATTCAATGAAGGGGCGTGACCTTTAAGTTTGGGATTTTTTTCTTCCCCAAAGTTGTTTTGAGAAAAATATTGCTATATGTTTTAATCTGCCCTTTATTATTTTGTGCTTTAATATCCAGCAAATACTGCCTATATCTTTACATTGAATTAATCAGCTGAGTGAATTGATGGCCAGTAAAGACAAAAGGCTGAATAAAAGGGCCTTAGAGTAAATATTTAGGATTAATTGCAAAAAAAAGTGAGAAACTACCTCTCATGTTATAATTTAGAATTATAACACCCCTTAATTTTCATTTACTATATTTTATCAATTGCATTCTCAAGAGGGGGAACACTTGAGGGGTGTGATTCTGATAGATAGAGTAAATAGAGTTTTTCTTAATTAACAAACATAACTCAGGGTTTGAGGTAGTATTATAATCTTCTCAAATATTATTAGGGGCAATTTTGATATGTTTTATTAGATAAATATTTTATCCCAAATACTCTAATAAATATATTAATTTCTTATAAAATTAATTATCATCCATTTAATATAAATTACTACATAAGAATAAGTCCTTTATTAATTATTTTTTTCCTTTCAATTTTCTTTTTTTTTTATTGATCATTTAATACAATTAAAATGTATACTATTTCATGATATTTTCATACTATCCACAATTATTCTCACCAATCGTTAAAGGTCGAATTTCATACTACACTGTGCATTTTCATACTACATATTGCAATTTCATACTTGTACTCGTATACAGTTGGAACTCCATACTACTAGTTTTTATACTATTAATCATTGTAGGCAAAATCACAATATACCGTGAGATTTCATACTATATCATTTAATTATTTTATGCAATCTATCATACTAAAATACAACTTTCACAAATTTATGTTTTTAAATTTTAATTTCATACTATACACGAAATTCAAACTAATATTATGGATTTCATATTAAAATTTCACAAAATCAATAAATTTTCATACTATTATATTTTAAAATTCATACTACTATTATCAAATTACATACTGTTATACTTTAAAATTTATACTACCATTATCAAATTCATAACTTTACTAAAATTCAAAAAAATCAATACTATTATATTTTAAAATTCATACTACCATTATCAATGACATACTAATCCTACCAGATTGCAAACTACATTATGTAGTTTGTTTTTTATTTTTTATTTTTCAAATTTAGATTAAACTGTCAAAATTTATATTAATTGCATAAGGTAATTTCATACTACACAATATTTTCAAAACAAAATTACATAATGCACCGAGCATAATTTCATACTACTCATTACATTTAGAGCAAAATTACATACGCCACATTACAAGGGAAAGATGGAAGATATATAAATACATATGTATATGTATATGTATATGTATATCATCATCATCATTGTTATTATTAGATTTTTAAGTGTAGAGATAGTGTTGATAATTTAAGTTTTACTTTTGATTAAATAATATATTTGATTAAACAAGATTAAATATTTTATATTAGTGTATTTGACAATTAGTGATAATATGAGTCTAGCAAATGGAAAAATTTCCATACTGTTATTAGTCAATAAAAGCTTCAAAGCTTGAGCCAAAGACCGACAAAACAGTGATTTTCAAAATCATGCATAAATAAAATAACGGGAGTGTGTTTAGAGAAAATGATTTATTGTTGCGTTTGCATATCAAAGTTGAAAACTAAATAACAGCAATTCAACAATAGAAGTAACTAAATAAATAAAAGGCAACCATAATCAGGGGGAGACATCCATGCTACTCACAGCATAGAAAGCTTGCAAATTTAAGCAATATCCCTTGGGGGGCTTTTAGCTATACTTGTTGTTTTGCTCATGTCTTAATCATTTGTGGTGTGAACAAGATCTTAGGATGGCCAATGTTTCTCTTGATTGCCAATCTATAAAAGTGAGGTGTTTTCAAAAACTTGTTCATTGCCTATCGGAAGCAAAAAGCCAAAGGCCAGCTAGCGTGCTTAGGGCTTCGTCTTGAGAAGGATTTTTTAAATTTATAAAGTCTTGAATTCATATTTGGGTCTTGTTAGTGTTTATAACTTATTTTATCTCAATAAGTTCTTTGAGGCTGTTTGGTGAAAATCAATAATAAGCTTCGAATAACTTATTCTGCCTAATAAGCTTCTATATAAAAAAAGTCACGAATCGTAATCTTTTCTAATAAGCTCCCACCTTATTGAGAAAAATAATTTCTTATCCTTTTATATTGTAAAACATATCTTATTTATAAACTAATATAATACTTTATATTTTACGAGAATATTTTTATTAGTTATAAGTAGAATTTTATTTATTATTATAATTGTTATTTTAGTTATTTTTCATTGATTTGTTTTATTTCTTGAAAAAATAAATTGGGAAGTCTTTATTAATTATTATAATTTTATTTCTTTTATTTTTATATTTTTTTATTTTTTATGTATAATATTTTGTGTTTTTCAATCATGTCTATATTAAATTAATCTCCAATCAACTAATTTACCAAGCACTAATTTAAAATCAGCTACAAGCTATCAATTATCAGATGGGCTATCAGTCATTAGTTATCAACTGTTTAAATCAATTCAACCAATCAGACCTTTAAAAAAGTTTTTTAATAGTAAAATCCATATTCAATTTGAGTTTTATAATAAGGATTTGTTAATATAGCTTGTCAAATCATTTCTTTTATTTCCAATTTTGAATTGCCATAATATTTTTGTTTCTTATATTTTTTAAATGAATAATTAAATTAAATTAATCATTTATACAAGATCTAAAATTTCATACTTAAATCGTATATAAAAAAAATGAAAGAACATATTAAAAAAAAAGTTGATAAGAATTTTTTTTTTTTTTTTTTTTTTTTTTGTTAAACTTAATTGAAACTGGTAAATAGATAGTATAATTTAAGATTTGAATGTCCAAAATCGAGTTTAGATCTTGTAAGACCTTTTTTGCAAATGGAGTAAACCATGCACGGTAAAAACAAGAATTACATCAGAAAACTTTCATTTGGGGCAATTTATTATATAGCCGGGTGTACCTTGATTGGTACATTTGAAAAAAAATTATTATAGTCCAGTATATGTGATGATATATGTCTGTTATACGCGATAATATATGATTAAAATTTAGAGTAGGGTTTACTTTTTCATTTCAAGGTTTAGTTTTTCATTTTTAGAGTTTAATTTTTCAGTTTAGGGTTTAGTATTCCATTTTAGGGTGCCGGCAAAAATCTATTATCGTACCAGTTATATGTGATTATATATGTCAATTATATGTGGTGATATATGACCAAAATTTAGAATTTAGTGTTTAATTTTTCATTTTAGGGATTAATTTTCTATTTTAGAGTTTGATTTTCTATTTTAGGGTGTTTTTTTCATTTTAAGTTTTAAGTTTTAAATTGATTTCAATTATTTATGATATTATATAACAATTAGATGTAATAATATAGGGAAATTCTATAGTGGCTCCCAATGTACCATATCCCATGTATTTTAATCAATCATCTCATTTCACTACATAAAAACGGAAATGATCTAATGGTTAAAAAATATGAGGTATAGTACCTTGGGGACACTGTAAAACTTCACGATAATATATATTAATTATATACGATGATAAAATAGATCATTGATTGTACCCTGAAAATTGTATTCATCTCTGGGATATAATGACTCATGTGCCCACTGTAAATTAATTATTCTACCCATCCATCACTTATAGAAATGTGATTCGAGTACGCTTCTAATTTATTGAAAAAATTCGGAACACATCAAGTATTCACAATCATGGAATTCAAATACACTTGGTACTTTTTCTTCAACTTTCTCTCTTTTTATCAACATTTAATACAACCAAAATTCATACTATTATATGAAATTTTCATAATACCAGTCACCATCATTGTCAACAACCATTAGCGGTCGAATTTCATACTATACTATGCATTTTACTACATAGTGCAATTTCATACTAGTACTTATATACAGTCGGAATTTCATACTACTAATATTTATACTATTAATCATTATATACAAAAATTTACACTACACCGTGAGATTTCATATTATATCATGTAATTATTTTAGAAATAGGTCATACTAAAATATAACTTTCTTTTTTCACAAATTTATGCTCTTAAACTTCAATTTCATACTATATATAAAATTCAAACTTATATTATGGATTTCATACTAAGATTCACAAAATCAATAAAATCTCATACTATTATATTTTAAAATTTATACTACTATTATCAAATTACATACTATTATACTTTCAAATTCATACTATCATTATCAAATTCATAACTACTAAAATTCAAGAAATCAATAAAGTTTCATACTATTATATTTTAAAACTCATACTACCATTATCAAATTACATACTAACCCTACCAATTTGCAAACTGCATTATGCAGTTTTGTTTTGTTTTTCAAAATCTAGATTGGAATGTCAAATTTTATATTAAATTGGCAAGATAATTTCATACTACACAATATATTCAAAACAAAAATGCATACTGCAACGAGTATAAATTCATACTACTCATTGCATTTATAAATTTCACATGCCACATTACAAGGGGAAGATGGGAGATAGGGATGGTAACGGGACGGGGCGGGGCGGGTAGTTGGATACCCAGACCTGGCCCGTGTGCTGTCTCTTATACACATCTAGATGTGTATAAGAGACAGGGGTCGGGTCCGCCCTGCCCCATTCTGGGAACAGGTCAGGACTGCCCCACCCCAAAAACCTCGGGTCAGGCCGGGTCGATTTCGGGCCAAATTGCCATCCCTAATGGGAGATATATAAATATATGTGTATATGTATATTGTCATTATTATTATTATTATTATTATTATTATTATTATTATTATTATTATTATTATTATTATGTTTTTAGGTGTAGGGGTAGTTTTGATCATTTAAGTTGTAATTTTTATTAAATATGATATGTTTGACTAAATAGGATTAAACATTTTTTTGTTAAAGTATTTGTCAATTAGTGGTAATGTGAGTATAGTAAATGAGAATTTTCTCAAATTTATTTTTACTACGATAAATTTAGGTAAAAATGCCTAAATATAGTAGTTTTCAAATCGGGTTGTGAAAATGTGTGTTGTTTTAACAAATTGTCATTTTAAATGGAATCGCAGGCAGAATATGCGATCCAAAAATAAATATTTTTAATATGAATCGCAAATTCGGTCTACGATTCCAAAAAATACTTTAAAAAAAAGGTAAAATAGGAATCGCACACACAAGATGTGATTCCATTATTTTAATCATTACTTTTATTTAGAATCTCATATTGTGCATGCGATCCCACAAATTTAGTAAATAATAATAAAATAAGAATCGCAAACTCAATGTGCGATTTTATCATTTTTAATTTTATTTTTATTTAGAATCGCATATTGTACATGCGATTCCACGATTTATTTTTTTAAAATAAGAATCGCTTAGTGTGCGATTCCACAAATTATATATATATAAAAGAATAGAAGAAAGAAAGAATAATAAGAATCATACACTTAGTGTGCGATTCTATAATAAATTTTAAAAAAATAAAATTAAAATCGCATATTGAGTGTGCGACTTCCAAATTTTTTAAAAAATTTGAAGAATTGCATGTGAAAGTGTCAATGGTGTATGCATATTTGAGTTGAGAAGTATGTACAAAAGCCAATACATTATAGTGAAAAACTAATACATCATGGTACCAACACATCATAGTATAAAAACAAATGCATCATATCACGGGTCATAGATTTATGAAAAATCAATACTTTCGAGTACAAAAACTAATATATCATAGTATAAAAATCAATAAATTACAGTATCGGGTCAGATGGCCTAACGGGTCACGATCCGTCAATTTGATCTAATACAAGTGTTTGCCTTAAGTTATTTGTCTTTCTTTTTTCACATACTCATAATATTCACTAACAACACCGGAAATCACTCCTCAATTTTTCTCTTCCATAACACAACTCTGAAAAATTTAAAGGTGCATCTGGTGTTAGGGGTGAGCACGGTCCGGTCGACAAGTTACATGCTACCATTATTTTTTTGGTACGATACGGTTCGCAGAAAAGTCAAAGTCCACGGTTCTTTTTCAGTTCTGCAACGGTTCAGCTAGATTTTCGGATAAATCTCCATTTCACACCCAAATTATAATCGTAAATATTGTGAATTTTAACTTTCATCTGTTAGTTGATGATTAATTAAGATATAAAACTAATAAAAATAGTATTTTACGTATTAATAATCAAATATAATGAGATTTATAGCTAGTTTAATACCATTATAAATTGGTTGTAGTATCGGTTCTTGGTTCGCTACAAAGGGTATTAAAAAAGATCTTCAGATCCATCCGTAAAATAAAGTTTGGACGATTTGATTTGAAGATTGATCAATGGTCAACGGAGCTTTTTCTATTTTGTTACGGTTCGATTCGCAATTCGGTACGGTTTTAATATTTCAAGTCCCGTGCTCAACCATATTTGGTGTGCTTTGTGTGGAAAAAAATATAAATTTATCATTCTAGTTCGGATAAGGTTTTCAAGTAATGTACTATTTTTTAGATATTTTATATTTAAATTGATAATGTCACATTTTGTTATATTAATTTTGAAATAAAAATTCATGCACGTAGTTAAATTGTTAAATTTTGAAGTTTAAAGTATTACTACTACGATACATGTCATTGTAGTAAATTATGTATTATTATTGGACAACTTTCCACAAATTATTAAAAATAATAATAAGAATAATCACACATTGTAGGTGCGATTCATAATTTAAAAAATATTTAAATTAAAATCGCACACGTAGTGTCCGATTCCACAAAATTTGAAAAAAAAATGCACATTGATAATGATATTTCAAAAATATAAAACTAAATAAGAAATAGAAATCGCTGACTGTATGTGCGAATTCTCGTAATTTTAATTTCAAATTGCTTACATGTTTTTTTTTAAATTTCATTTGCTAATAATTAAACTAATCATGACATTTTGGGATTATAATAAACTCATGAATATCAGTTTGTTGTAATATAATCAATTATAATACATTGTTATAAATAAATAATCTTAAGTATAAAGTAACTATCAACCATATATTTTGATAATTAATTCAATTTTTTTATATATATATATATATATATATATATATATATATATATATATATGATTATAATAATTTATAGAATATTTCTGAGTATTTTTTAAAATTAAAGAAACCTTAACAATTAAGTAATTATAATATTTTTAACTATGATATTGTATATAATATTCTAGAATGTTTTATATAATTATAAAAATTATTTAAAATAATATTATATACACAAATTTTAAAAGTTTTTATATTTTATAAAATAAAAAAGACTTCTAATTAATATAAATTACAAAATGTTTTTGTATAAAGTTTAAAATAACAAAACATGTTATATAAAATAATATTAAAACTAAGAAATTATTTAATTTTCGTGGTTTTTAATTAAAATAATTTAAAGAGATTTCCGTATACTTTTAAAAATTCCAGAAACATTGTTAAATAAAAAAAATTAAATAAATTCATTTATTACAAATACTATTAAAACTGAAATGTTAGAGAAAGTGTAAAAATAAATTGTGAATTCTAATATTTATTTCAGAAACATTGATAAATTATGAATTTTAATATTTAGTGATTTGCTTAATTGTTAGTATATATAGACAATGTCGAATTCAAACATGATCACCATAGTCGTATATTTTAGCGGCCAAATTGTGCAAAATGGTTACGACGTGAGATATGACCGCCAGACAATTGCTTCCAAAAGAATTTCTCGTCAAATATATTTTACGTAGTTGATCGATATTTTGTTTACAGCAACGAAGACTAATGTAAATGGAGAAATTTTAAAAGTCTCAACTAAAATTATGTTATAATAATATGTGTGTATTGTTTCAATTGCTAATGAGAAAGGTTTGTGGGGATTCTTAGATCCAACCCTAAGGCTAGACATTCTTGAACTGTTTGTCGAATCTAAGCCTTAAGGTGAAAATATCAACACATATGCCTCAATAGATTATGATTATTATCAATATGCAGAGCTTCTAAAAGATGAAAATGTGTCTAGTATACCAATAGACACACAAGGTTTATCAAATGTGATTAATGAGGAGCATCATACAAATATTTGGGCTCTAGTCATGATAAAGTTGTAGAAAATATTATAAAAACAGATGATACGTACGTGGCCGATCATTTTGGGCCAAAATTACATCTTAGTTCTAAACCTGATGAAACGTGAAGCGATACTAATTCTGACAATAGTGGTGACGATGGTGTTGGATGCGCATGGCGAATTTGAGGATCATGAAGCTGGCCAACAATTTGTGCGTCTTACCGCAATAAACTGCAAATTGGCTAGAAATATTAGTATGAGTCATGGAATTTCATTTTTTGATTCCAACTAATTAGATGTACCAATTGGTTCAAATGGGCTCCTACGCCACTGAAGATGTACGATTTTCAGGAAGGTGTCCTGAGTAAGGACATGTTTTTTAGAGATAAAAAAAAATCTAGAGAGTGCAGTGAAAGACTATCATACCAAAAGGGTGAAACGTATGTTTAGAATTTGAAAAGCTCACCAAAAGTGTGGAAAGTTGTGTGCAGGTCAAGTGTGGCAGGTGTGTCTTCTCAATAATGCAACTGGTCTTTGAGGACGAGTTACAACAAAAGAAGTGGTATGTGGAAGATCACCCAATCAGGGCCTTCTGACGATTGCTAGATGCATCCAACCAACTTAGGTCACCAGGAATTGGATAGAGATTTTATTGCTGATATTCTTGTGGGTATGGTACAACGTGATCCATCTTATCGTGCAAAATTCATCCAACAAATGATCAGGACAATTATGGTTATGATATTCAATATGATAAAAATATGGCAGACGGTGAACGGGCACGTGTGAATGTTTATGGTACTTGGGAGACGACATTTCAAATTTTACCAAAATATTCAGACCTTGCAGAAATATAATCTTGATACAATTATTGAGTGGAAGCACAAAGACCTTGAGAACCTAGTCGTCAAGATGATGCATTATATATTTTGGACATTCTAGTCATGTATTGATGGGATTGCACACTAATTTTGTGATTTGTATTTTCTCGTTTTTTAAAATGGCAGTCTGAATTTGTTTTTCCATATAAAAAAATTTATATATTTTGAACTCACAGATTCAGCCTGCAGTTCTACTTAAAATGATAATTTATTTAAAGCACCACATATTTTCACAATCCAATTAAAAAACTACTATATTAGGGCATATTTTCTGAACACGATAGTAAATTATGAAAATAGAAATAAATATAAAGGATAATCCAATTTAAAAACTACTATATTTGGGCATATTTTCTGAATTTACGATGATAAATTGTGAAAATAAAAATCTATATATATATTAAAGGAGAGGTCTGGAGAGAGAAAAAATGCCACGTAGGATTATTTTCTTTTTTTAGTTTTGTAGAGAAAAAATGCCATGTAAAATGTCACGTAAGAAATGCCACGTAGGATTATTTTCTTTTTTTAGTTTTGTAGAGAAAAAATGCCATGTAGGATTATTTTCTTTTTTTAGTTTTGTAGGAATTTTCTTAACATAATTATGATAGATACCTTATTTAATTAATTATGATTTGTTTCTTTTTTTAATTAAAAATCCACCTAGGATTAGTTTCCTCTTTTAGTTATGTAGAAATTTTCTTAACATAATTATGATATATACCTTATTTAATTAATTATGATTTGGTTCCTTTTTTTAATTAAAAGCCACCTAGGATTAGTTTCCTCT
>BMAC01000667.1:589731-640637 GCA_014905375.1 Phtheirospermum japonicum
AGTAGAAAAGAGATCTGATAATTTGAAACGTATCAACGAGTTGCATCCTTCGTACGTTGCTCTACACTATCCATTACTATTTCCATGTGGTGAAGACAACCAAAGAGAAGATATATTTTTTTTCTGAACCTCGAAAACCTAAAGGCAAGGGTAAACAATATGTGAGCCAGCTGGAGTTCTTTTCTCACCGATTGCATGAAAGAGACACGGAGGTACTCACTATTCTATATAGTCGRCGACTCCCACAAYAATTTATAATTTATGCATATACAATTATTAAATCTTCAAAATTGTGGTACATCAKAATTCATCAAAAKAAATATGAGGTGAGAAGTACAGTGAGATTRTTGATGTAGTGTTACGAGGTGAAACAGATGGCTTAAGTGTTGGTACTCATGTTGTCTTGCCCGCGACATTTACTAGCGGTTCTYCAGAGGGTCGTTTCCCATAATTTTTATCTATTACTGAATTGTGTAGCTCATTTAAATGTTAAGTAGTGTAACCAATTYABATCTATMAAGTATTTATTCAAATATGTCAATAAATGTAACTATAGGTTCACTATAACATTCTATTAGAACAAATGTGGAGATGTAGAGGATAAAAAGATTGATGAGATCAACATGTATTATAATTATCATTATATTTCTCCATGGGAAGCGACGTGAAGAATATTAGTTTATAAAATTAAGTATAAAACTCCAACTATCATGTGTTTGAGTTTTCATCTTCCAGAAGAGCATAATGTATTGTATAATGATAATGATCAGTGAACACAATGAAACGTAATTCGAGGCAAGTAAGAAAAATCGGGAAGCACGGAGTTGCCTTATGTTGAGTTTCCTAAAAACTTTTTTAGTACTAAAAAAAAATAAAAGAATGGACACCTAGGAAGCTAGATTTGTTTTCATTAATACGAATTTACTATATTCCGCCAAAATTGATAAAGTCATGGATGTAGTACATTTAACCAAGGGCGGTGTATTTCTCATCTATAGATACAGATGATGCTTTCTATAACTGTTAAATCTAATAGTGAAATTATTCTTAATGTAATATCTAACGACATAACTTCTCTTCTTATTTCAAAAGGAAGAACCGGACATTCCAGATTTAGAGTTACTTTTAATATTCACCAAGATTTTGATCATACTCCACTTGCAAAATTAATGAATGATGCGCATGTCATTATTTGGGACGAAACTCCAATGATGCATAGACATTATTTTGAAACTTTGGACAAAATATTGAAAGACGTGATGAGATCGCAAAACAATTATAATACGCATCTTCCACTTGGTAATAAAATAATAATTCTTAGTGAAAATTTCCATCAAATTTTACCGGTTGTTCCAAAAGGCACTAGACCAGACATAGTTCACATAGTGATCAAATCTTCGCATTTATGAACTCATTACATAGTTTCGAAGTAGACCAAGAATGTGGTGATGCAAAGTCACAATTCAGATCCCAATTGTCAAGTTAAAAAATATTTTCAACTCGATAAATAGTATAGGAGATGTAATAGTTGGAGGACTAAATGATGGTATCGTTCAAATTGAAATCCAGATTATCTATTACTGAAAGATGATGTTGACCATGTTCCGTCATTGTGGCGAGCACATATCCACAATTTGGAAAAACTACTGAATGCTTCACTTATTTGGAGGTTCGTGCTGTTCTTTCCCCACAGTTGATGTCGTCGATTTGATTAATAAATATATGATGTCATAAAATGATGGAGAATGTAAAGTATATCTTAGGTCTGATAATACATACAAATCCGATTCAAACATTGACATATTGTAGGACGTCTACTCATCAGAGTTTCTAAATACCATTAAATATTATGAATCCCGAACTATGAGCTAAAATTAAAAATTAGAATTCCACTCATGTTGTTGAGAAATATCGATCATTCCATTGTGTTGTGTAATATTGGTTGTTGACTTGACGATCATACTGTATAGTCTAATATTTATCAAGGAAGCAATGCAGGTGAATTGTTGTTAATCCCTAGAATGACTATCACACCATCCAATCCGAGGTTGTCTTTTAAGTCCCAATGATGAAAAATTCATCTGATTGTGTCATATGCTATGATGATCAACAAAATTCAAGTACAATCTCTCTCTCTCTCTCTCATGTTGGGCTTTTCCTGAAGAAGTCAGTTTTTAATCATGGTCTGTTATACGTTGCTATATCAAGGGTGAACAATCGCAGGGGTTTAAAAATATTGATCGACGATGATGAGAATAAATATAGTAACAAAACTATAAATGTTTTGTATAAGGAAATTTTTCATAATTTGTAATGTACTTTTGTATAATAAAAATCCTTTTATGAAGGTTATATCATTTTGAATACTATTCAATGCGGTTATGGTAAAATCATCTCTAATGTGAGTTTTTATCGAAATACACACACACAAATACATATACATAATTTAAGAATACATATATACAATTACTTATTCAAATATTTTAATATATTTAAAATAATTATTTTTATTTTAAATAAAATAAAATAAAAAATTAACGTGCAACGCACAGTTATAATACTATTAAATACTTTAAAGGATTGCTTCTCCTCTGAAAGACGGCTGAATTTTTTAGTATTAGGGTAAACTTCAAGTTTACTTTTTATAATAATATAATTATATTTTCAAATTCCCAATCATGTTTTGAGCAGAAAAATGGCTCACCACGACTCACTTTTTTACCTTTGTCCACGTAACTTTATGTCCCATAGTCGGTAAGTAAATACAAAAGGGGAGAGAGAGAGAGAGTTTCGTGTGCGGTGCATCTCTTTTTAGTTTTCCAAACCTTGGGGTCTCTTCATATTATTCAGGGACCTCTTATTTGTTTTTTCTATCTTTCTCCTGCTAGCTAGAGCTATAGACTAGTACAATAATTTTCTTGGGCTCGAAGCGGAGTTAATGTTGAATAATTTTTCAGAATTTCTTGTTGCACTTTTCAGTGTTTAATTACCTGGGATCTACCAGAGAACAATAGGTGGGTGCGTGCTGATAATTTAGAAAGAGAAACAGACACTTGTGCTCTCTCTACTCCGACGAGCAAGCTTCGGCAGAAGCTGAAAGCTGACATATTTAGGGTTGTCCACTAATGCCATTCACCTTAATATCAGTTAGTATTTTTTTGTTTTGGGATACTTTTGTTGTTCTTGTTCACGAGTTTCTTTTCTTTTTTCTTTTTTTTTGGGCAAGGTCCTTGTTATTATTCGTTTTCTGCAATGTGAGTAATGTTTTTTTTTTCTACACTTGGTTGGATAAAGAGCTAGAATTCTATGATTTTTTTTTTTGAGGCCCTGATCTGTGTTTTCAAGAATTTCTTGAATATTCTACTTATTATTCCTTCTGCATTTTTCTGTTAATGATTAATACTCGAGGACAAGATCTGACATAATCGTGGCTTAATTCTCAAATCTGAAGCAAAAGGTCACTTGGAAAACATAAGTTGAACAATGAATTGAAGAAAACTAGGAATTACAAAAAGACTTCATTGAGCAAGTCTCTAGTATTATGCCCGTGCGGATTAGTCTAGCTCCATAGAGTCTTTTGCAATTCCTGTTTTTCGTCAGCGCGGTGGGAACGGGCTTCCCAGATTCATTGTTCAACTTATGTTTTCCACCATTTTTTTCACCGACGTTTCAATTTTTTCTGTCTTGTTGATTTATTGTACTTTTGCATACCAATGGTTGGTGTAAATATCTTGAGATTAAAGTGTTTTTTATGCTTTGGTGGTGAAACTCTTTGAGTTAGGTCCATAATCTTACCCCATGTCACAATCTTTGACCAAAGGTCATCAAGTTTACGCATTTTGATAAGGATTATGGATGCTTGCTGTTTTGAATAGCATATATTTTGTTTATATTTCTTGGTATACTTTAATTAGCTTGATGAATTGTAGTTTTCCATTTGTTTATTATTCTGCCTCGCACATTTGCATTATGGTCTATGGTCGTATTTTCACAGAAAAAACATATTGTTTCCACTACTCTTTGGTATTTAATAGTACATCTTAAAAACTATTACTAGACCAGCCAATTGATGTGCAACAATATATAAATTTTAAAAACAAACTTATGTGTTGTATACCAAGAGTGTCACAGCTTTGGTAGATACCCATATGGTTATAGTCAACGTAGCTTTCCCCATTGCACACAATTTTCAAATTTTAGTCATAAGTATTCTTTATCTTTGTGTGAAGATAATTATCTTATGATTTCATCTCATATAATGAGGCTGTACTACAAAGCCATTGAAAATATAGCAAGTATATATAATGTAATATCCATGTAAAAACTCATGAGCTTTTTCCAGTCTTGCGTTTTGAATCATGTTTACTGCTAAGCACACGAAATTAATCTGCCTCTTTCCCTGCATTCTTGGTTTGGTTTATCATGTGCATTGTTGAATGCATGTACGGTGTATGATGTTTCTCCTCCAGCATAGGCTATCATATTGTCTACTCTTTTATGTGACAATAATTCCTTTTTATTAATTTTTCCACTTTTAGCCGGAAAAAAGGGTTGGTTTTTGTCTTTTCAAATCCCAACTACGATGTTTTAAATTTCTAATTTGTCTTTGAAATTTACACACCGAAAAAACACTTTTACAACTTATTCAACTTTTAGCTTCTATTACAAACATTTCCTAATTTCAATTACTCAGTTGGCTGATTTATTGTACACCGAACTGTATATCTTTTGAGTTCAAAATCCTGAAAACAAGTCCATAATTTCACACTAATGTATTGCTTATATCTTCTTGATTTTTTGCTTTATTTTGCTTCTTAACCTCGTGTTCTTGCATTTTTTTTTTTCCAGATGCACCAAATGCTACCAGGCCTTAACTGATGTTTAGTTGCTTTATAAAGGCAACATGGCATTAAGATCAAAGAAAGGGTGGAAGTCAATTATACCCTTTCGCTTGACCACAAAATCTGCTCGGCGTTTCTGCTTATTTTCTAAAGTGAAGTCTGATAGTTGTGGTGCCAAAAATACACCGGTTTATCTCAATGTGTACGACTTGACACCCATGAATGGTTACGTTTATTGGGCTGGCCTTGGTATATTTCACTCCGGGGTTGAAGGTATTTTTAAATTTAATTTTTACTTCCAGTTGTTTCTGGTAGTAAAAACTTTTTTACATTTTCCTTACCTTATATTTCTTTAGTTAATAGTTTGGGATAATTACATTAAGCACCCCTGAGATTTAGCCTAATTACAAAAGAAAATATAAAAAGCCAGTTATACTTCAAAATTAGAAATACCCTGTAAAAGAGAAACAATATCAAACGGGTTTTTGGAACTTAAACAAATAACCGGATTTTTTCTTCTTAAATAAACTAAACATGAGGGTAGTTTTGTAACCTTCCCTAAAAAATTGGCACAATTTACATGATTTATCTGCCACGGTTTTAATGAAATCAGAAATCTAGTTTATTCTATAACTTTTAATAATTATAATTCTGATCAACCTTGTTGCACTTAACAGTTCATGGCATAGAATATGCATTCGGAGCTCACGACTTTCCATCTAGTGGTGTTTTCGAGGTTGAACCTCGGCAATGCCCTGGGTTTCAGTTCAGGAAGTCTATATTAGTGGGGACCACGTCGTTGGATGCTACTCAGGTTAGAGAGTTCATGGAACGGCAAGCCGCTAGGTACAATGGCGATACGTACCACTTGATTGTAAAGAACTGCAACCATTTCTGCAAGGACATTTGTTACAAGTTGACTGGGAAAAGAATCCCAAAGTGGGTTAACCGGCTCGCTAAATTAGGTAACTTTCCTCGACTCTCAAGAGATAATTGCAACACTACCCTTGACGCTTAACCTGGTTACAAAAAGTAACTCGACCCTCTTTGTATGGAGGGTTCATTTTGTAGAGTATGCACAAATATTAAGGGAGGTATTTGCAATTCTGAAAGATAGCTGGGTTTAGGCTTAATTGCAAAGTTGGTCCTCTAATTATAAGGGGCTAGCATTATGGTCCTCTAAGTATGCGTTTTATGAATTTTGGTCCCATAAGTTCTAATACATTCAATTTTGGTCCTATAAGTTTCAAGTTGGTGCAATTTTGGTCATATAAGTGATTGTTTCAATATTTGATTTATTCCCAAAATGCTAGAATATCCAAAAAATAAAAAAATAAATCCCTATGAAAGTTGTAAGGTTGAAATTAGTATTTTGACTAAAGGGCATAATCATAACGGACCAACGTGCCACATCAAGAAGTTAAAGAAAAATTGCAATTTAGACCTAGATTTATTTTTATTTCTAAAACAAATTAACCTCGTTTTGTTTTTGACAATAATTAACCCTTTTTTCGCATACATCACTCTGGAAATTTATTTGTTATTTCAATGCGATGCCTAAGATGTCGCAACTTATAGTATCTTTTTGTTGTTTGTTAGGTTCAATCTTCAACTTTGTCCTGCCGGAAACCCTCAAAATCACGGCCGTGCAACACGACCCCAAATACCAAACGTACGATGATAGTGAGAAGAGAAGACTAAGAAGTACTTTCAGGTGCCTGTCCTCGATTTCATCGCGCCAAAAGCAGTTGTCGACTTCTTCGTTGCTTCTACAATCCCCTTTGAAGGGGTGCTTGCCCCCTTGGGAGTTGAAAAGGTCGGCTAGTAATTCGCTCAAGGTAAAGGAAAGTTGACATAATTCTTGGGCTTTGTTAATGTGCTTCCTTTGTTTGTGAACAAGTGAAAATAACTTGAAGTTGGAGGGAATAATGTGTGATCCGTGGTTGATGCTTATGTTATTAGTATGGGGATGGTGTAAATCAACTAACTCCCACTGGAAAGTAAAACCATGCTCGCGAGCGAAGTGGGTTGGTTTGCTGTTTTTTGGCCAAGTTTACAATGTTCTTGGTCATGTGAAATCTACACACTGGTCTAGTTCACGACGTGAAACATTGTATATTGTACCTATGATGACATAATGGTTTTTTGATTATTTATTTTGAAGGTTATATATAGTAACTAAGTTCGGGAAAAAAAAGGAAAAAGGTGCCCACTAGTTTTGTTTGATGTAGCATTATTATTTTCTTATTTCTTATCAAGAGTTGCACACTGATTAGGTTAATAAAACCAAGCCTGCCCTACTAAATGTTTTCGATGCCCTACTCAGAGTATCACCCTTGATAATCAGTTGCTTGCGTTTGTTTTTTCAATTGACCAATTTGAAGATGCTCAAAATTCAGGTCCAGCAGTTCTAGAAAACAATCTTGGTGCGCAAAAATATATGTTTTGTATTTCTGCAGTCTCCTCTGCTTCATTCGGGGTAAATTTGCTCGTTTATCCGCGAGAAAGATGCATTCTTGGAGTAATGGAAAAGGGAAATGAGGAAACAAAACTTTTAATCCGAGTCCATATGCCAGCACAGTAACACCACGTCCCATTTAATAATCACAGACGTATTACAAGTAAATTTAATACTACTCATCCTCGTATCGAAATAAACATTGGGGATTCACATTGTAAATGTACAGCTAAATAGAGATGAAGCTAAGACTACCCAAAAAGTTCATCCTTCAGACCTAATCTAGAGCAGTAAAAATAAACTGCAGCAGTAACTAAGATGTCCAGACTACAGTTACAACAAACGGTCTCTTCCAGCATAGCTCATCGCCACTAAATTTTACATTTCCGGGGCTCAAAAAGATATTTATACAATGTATATATAAATACACGCATGGCGAACCCGGATTATCTTTCACTCAATAAACCTGCAGGTACACCAAAGAGATCATTCAGATTAACCATGTTTCTACCAAAAGGACTAATGTAGGGGTCTTGAATTGGAAACCAAAATAAAATAAAATAAATCCAGAGAGATGCCAAAGCATTTTATTATTTGGGTGCCAATTTTTTCGGAAAACATATACAGAAGCTTAGGATAACTTTAATATTTTCTTGTCCCCATGGATAAAAATAAGTCTCGCACGTTGCTTCCTATATTTCAAACTATTAGCTTCTAAGATGGTAGATATCTTTCAGAGCCAGGCGGGTGAAATTATCAATCGTCTTTTTGATGCTAAACAGTAGGCATACAGATATTACCATTAAGAGCAGCAAGATAAACTCGTTTCTCTGCCAGTCCAATATGTGACACAGTCAAATTTCCCTGCATCGTAAGAGTAACAGCAATCAGATATTCAGCCTCCGAGGGAGATACAGTTTTTTTTTTTGTTGTTGTTGTTGTTTTCTTTTTTGTATTTATTCAAATTATGTAATACATCCTAACGCTATCTAACGAGGAAAAATTATTAGGCCATTAATAATCAATTTTTACATTTTGTTACATATAAGCTCCTGCCTCTAGAAGTATTGCGAGTTTCATCACAAATACAGCAACAGGAAAAATTACAGGCAAGCAAGCACTGATTCCCAATGTTGATCATAATCATTATTTAAAGCTAAAAGAGGCTAAGAAAATAAGTACCTCACGAGCCATCAGCTGCCTAACATTTTCAGCATAAAGCTTCGGATCTTCCTTTTCTTGTTCTGAAGGGTGATAAACAGATAACTTCATCACTTCAATGTAATTTACAAACTGACAGAGAAGAAGAATCACGTGACGCGCCTGCACAAGATTTATATTAAATCAGCACATAAATGTCACTGCAAATAAATATGAAGATTTCTGCTTCTACAAGAACCCATCTTAATAAATTTAAAAAACTTTTAATGTACAACTAGCTATGAACAGTACATAAGGACACAATCATAGATAACCAAACTCATACCCAATTGTGGGTGAAAAAAACTGACAAATACAACCAAAAAGAATAGAGAACGCCGTAATAACACTAAGCACGTACAATTACGAATATCCACTGTGAGAAACAAGACAATGCAAACTAACATTGCAAAGACGTTATAACAACTCACCCCAGAAATAGAGTCCCATGCAGGACTAAATCTCTGGAAGGGATATCTTAAAATGACAGGTAGAACCGGAGCCTTAGCCAAAAATGCACCAGTCTTAAATGGAAGGAGGTAGTCTCCATTTGTGGTTGTGCCTTCTGTTAAAGGGTCAAAATAAGTATTTGTTAGACAATAGAGACTCTGTAGTTAAGTACATTTAAGACAGAGATAATCTACCGAGTGGAATAAGCACACAAAAGAAAAAAAGATGTTGAATATGAT
Source organism: Phtheirospermum japonicum (assembly GCA_014905375.1). Classification (NCBI taxonomy): domain Eukaryota; kingdom Viridiplantae; phylum Streptophyta; class Magnoliopsida; order Lamiales; family Orobanchaceae; genus Phtheirospermum; species Phtheirospermum japonicum. The sequence continues at coordinate 598,920 of BMAC01000667.1, forward strand.
TTTTACACCCAACATAAATCACAGGGTAAATGTTTTATTTTATTTTTAAAATAATTTCTCTGCAATTTGCTTGCAATTTGAAGGCAAGGATAATAATATTTTTTTTAACTAAAGCAGACAGAAAAGGAGGAATGCAAAGGCCAAAATCTAGGAATGGTCTCACAAACATCACCTGGGAAAAGCAAAATCCTCGGAGCAGACTTATTTTGATGAGCTTCTCGAATCCTTTCAGTGATAACAGCTGCAAACAAGAAAGGTCAGACCAACAAGATTATAATTAAGTGCCAAAATTCAGAACATTCAGCAGAAAAAGGGAGGATCCAATCTCACAAAGAACAGAGCTGTTCAAACAATATGGCTAATTTTGTGTTTCTGAGGTAACCACCCCTAATAGGAAATAGAGACGGCTTTGATGAATAGAGTAGATTATCCCAGAAAGTTGCATTTTTTCCCCTCTAAAGGATGCCCTTATGATCAATTAAAAGATTTTGGTTCAAATTGGTTTGGTAAATAATGATGAGCTATTCATCTGGTGGTAAATGGATAAAATTTAAGAACAAAAAACAGCATCCACATATCAACATTTGGAGCCAGCACCTCTAATTTCCATACCCTCTGGACAAATTATTAACTTTGTGCAACGAGTAAAATTTTGAGAATTTGAAATAAAACGTACCTGAGACCCCCTTGAAGTCTGATGATTTTAAGTCACGCTGAACGTAGACACAACCCAGACACTTGCTGTAACATAAAAAATAAAAACAGTTTTAAGTATTAAGAGGAATTAGTTGCACAATGGAGAAATCTTTTTGTTGGATTATAAGTGCTATTTTCTCTAATAAATACATATCACGTGAAATGGATGGCAAGGTCCATTAGGGGTGCTTCAAAATACACATTTCAGAGTACAGAGTAGAGTGGACCAACCTTATAAGACCAACAAGTGGAAGTTTAGCCACAGAGCTCTTCCATAACACAATTGCATATTAAAATCAACATAAATAGAGGGGGGTAAAAAAGGGTAGGTGTTAGTAACATTGCGTTGCATATTTGCATAGAGTAAACAAATATGTCTATTAACAACATATAAAAACAACCAACAGAGATTTAACTAACCTTGGCAACAAAGCTCGGTAAAGAGGACGACATGTGATACAGTATATCTATGTAAGATACATGATTGGATACAATAACCCCTGGTCTTCTCATCTCTTCAGATTGATCCTGATATGAGAAAAGCACAAATCAAGTGTCATGAGTCTTCAAAGCCAAATCTTGACGAAGCATTACCAAGACCCGAAGTAACTCAATCAGTAAATGAATAATCTACCACTTAATTTGAACTCATATGTTCTATTAAAAAAAAGCAAGTTAACATTAGCAAATAAACGACAACTGAAGAACTAAACAAAGCAATCTACCAGCATTTGAAATAGAACCCAAAGTTTAAAAAAAAAAAAAAAAAAGGGTACCTCACTGCTCAACTGTCCATCAACCTCAATATCCCTACTAGTTTCAGAAATCCAATAGAAGCCAAAAACAAAGAGCATAACCCTCGACAGAAACCTACCGCTGGCCACAATCACCGCCCTTCGCCAGCCACCTATGTGCGCATAATCCTCCTGCTCACCCTCATCCTCCCTATTCGGGGCTAGAAACGCAGTGCAACCCCTACAAATCAAGTAGTAAACAACCAACACAGTTGTCCCCACCATTAACCTCATCGGCACCACAAACATTAAGGCCATCGCGAGTAGAAATTTCTCGACCAATGGCAACTCCCCACATCCCATTGGCCCGTAAATATCGTACCGAACGAATGGGGCGTATTTTTTCTCCATATCCTCTGTGCTTAGGTTTTGAACAGGGTTTTGGGGTTGGGGAGTTTCGGGTTCGGGCTTGAGGAGTGGACTGGTGTCGGGCTCGGGTTGCGGAACAGCGGGTTTAGGAGGCTGGGCTTTAAGCTCGGACTCCATTTATCAGAAGAAAGAGAGTGAGTTTTGGTTTCTCTCAGTCTCTTTATTTTTTTTAGCTGGCGGACATAGCCGTGTTGTTTGTGCTCTGAAACAACCAAAAGGAAAATTTACTGCCATTTGGTTGAGAATTTAGAGTTGAGAAGGATGTGGTGGGAGAAGTGGAGTGGGAACTGGGAACACGTGTGTGGGCGAGTGGAGTGCAATGGTTCTGTTCTGTGGGTGTACTGTAAGTAGCGTGAGGACTCGAGTTTTAGCCATATCAATCGAGTGTGGTTTAGGGTAGGGACCCTTGTCATGTTTGAGTTTTCTTCATTTGAGTTTTTTTTTTTTTTAATTAGTATTTGAAAAGTTTTTAATATTTTTTCCCTAATCAATTACTTTAATATATTTCTTTAAATAAATTATTCAATCGACCATTGTTATTACATAATTTTTCATAAATTTTTTTGTTTCATGCATATTTCTAACTATCAATTTTATTTTTTTTTCATATTACATCCACTTTAATCCCCAAATTTTAATCTCATATTCATTCACAACCTTCAAAATAGTATTCCCGTTAAACAATTTTTTTTAATTATTTTTTCCAATTTCCAAAATGAAACATATCTAATTATTATCTTAATCTTTAATTCAATTTCGCGTGAGTACAGGATCGTCGTTATATGAAGGACTAACAATTTAATTATGTCAATATCTTAAGTGAATATTGATACACCCCTGTTAGCATAGTTAATTAAAAAGAGATTTTTTTCTTTAAAAAACATGGTCAAAGTTATGGTCGAATATACATTAAAAATAATATTATTATATGGATCATGTGAATGTACGAGTATATATCACGAATAAAGATCAATTGTGAAGAGAGTAAGAATACGATTTTTGTTTCAGTAATGTACATGTTATCTTATCTTCAGTAACTACTAGTTTAATACCCGTCTGTTATATATAATTTATTAAAAAGATAAATACAATAAACATTTATGATTATTATAGAGTTTTTAAATATAAAAATAAAAAAAAATAAAAAATATCATATTCTCAACTCATGTCTTGTACATTACTATTTATTAACTACTATTTTTTATTATTATATAATTTTTTATTTATATTTAGATTAAATTCATTAATAGTCTCATAGTTAAGTACTTAAATAAATTCAAAATTTGTTACACGCTCAACCCGTGTCTATTTTTTATTAACTAGTTATTGTTAAATACTTTTATATTTAATGTTTGAAATTAGATTCTATAATAATCTTAGTTACATACTCAGAAAAATTCAAAAGATGTCACATTTCACCCGTGTCTTATTGTACTGGTGTGTAATTAATATGTATTAATTATTATTATATAAGTTTATATTTTTATATTTAAACTGAATTCGTTAATAATATTTAGTTATATACTTAGATTGCAAATAACTCATAATTTAATTATATTATATATTTTAAATCCAAAGAATAAAATATTTTAACTTTTATTCTAAACACAACTTATTTAGATTCTTAATAAATAATTAAAGTTTTTTTAATTAATATTATCCTATAAGTAATTTGGCTTTTAATTAAGATAAGTAATTTGAGTTTCTTTTTCTAACTATATATGACTTCTTATATATTTATATTAGAAAAATAAGAAAATATTGAATTAGACAAATCTCCCCTATATATTAATGCAAAATCCTCCTATCCTATGTGTTTGCTTCTCATACTTCGTTAGCTTCGTAAAGATTTCTGATGTTTCAGTATTTGAGCTTAATATCTACGTAATTTAATAATTTTCTTTTATTCTATTTTTCCTAATTTAATATTTTTCTATTATTATATTTTTCTAATTCAATATTTTTCTTTTATTATATATTACCTAATATTTATCATATTTTGCCTAATTCAAAGTTTTACTTTTATTCTCATAATATTAAAAAATATATGTGTCATATTTAATTAGAGGGAAATCTATAAAAGTTGAACTATTTTTTATTTATAATAAAAATTAAAATAATTTTATTTTTAGAATTTTAAATATTTTATTTAAGTAAAATACGTGTTATATTATTACAAAAAGGAAATAAATAAATAAAATATAAATTTAAATTTTCTTATCTAATCCTAATAGAATACATTGAGAATAAAATTAAAAATATATATGAAATACTACTATTACGCCAAATAAGATAAAGAAAAACAAAGAGAAACAAAATAAAATAAAAACTAAATTATTAAGCCTAGAAAAATAAATATTGAATATATTCCAAATATTCGTATCTAATCCCAATATAATGCATTGATACACACATCACCCCTATATATTAATGCAAAATCCTCATAACCTATGTGTTTGCTTCGTATGCTTAATTTGACAAATAAAAAATTATGGTGCTTCGTTTGCTTATGTGTCAAACGAGACTAATATTCACCTAATTTAATAATTTTATTTTTATTTTATCTTACCTAATTTAATTATTTTATTATATTTTTCCATATTCAATACTTTCATTTGATTCTCCTATTATAAAATAAAAATAAGTCATATATAGTAGATAAGATCTATATTAGTTATTTAATTAAAAGAAAAACTACATATGAAATAATTTTAATTATAAAAGAAATTTATTATGAAAATAATTAAATAATTTATTATAATAAAATTTAAAATAATTTTATTTTTAGAGTTTCAAATATTCTATAGAGGTTAAATATGAGTTATTTACAATAATCTAAGTATGTAACTAAATATTAAAAATGTATTCAATTTAAAAATAAAAATATTAAATTATATACTAATAATTAATAAACATTTATTAGACACCAGTACAATAAGACATGAGTCGAGAGTATGACAAATTTTAAATATCTCAGAGTATGTAACTAATAATTATTAACAAATTTATTCTAAACATTAATATATAAAACGATTTAATAATAATAATTAATGAAGAAGATATTAGACATGGGTTTAGATTGTGATGCCTTTTGAATTTTTGTAAATATGCAACTAAAATTATTAATGAATTTAATTTAAACATCAAATACAAAATTATTTAATATTTATAATAATTAATAAATAGATTGGACATGTACAAGACACGGGTTGATAATATATTATTATAAAAAAAAATTGATTTAAATTCTGTAATTATCACAAATATTTTTTTATATTTATCTTTTATAAGTCATGTGCAATACACGGATGTTAAACAAGTATATATTAATGCAAAATCTTCCTAACATATGCGATTGCTTCGTATGCTTCGTTTGGATAATAAGAAATTCTGGTGCTTCGGTTGCTTATGTGTCATCCGAACCTAATATATACCTAATTTAATATTTTCCTTTTATTGTATCTTGCTTAATTTAATATTTTATTTTTATTATGTTTAGCCTAACCTAATAGTTTTCTTTTATTATATTTTTTCTAATCCAATAATTTTCTTTTATACTCCTAATATAAAAATATAAATAAGACACATATAATTAATAGAAAAAATCTATATTAATTATCTTAATTAAAAGAAAAATTACATATGAATTAATCTTAATTACAAAAAAAATATTTATGAAAATAATTAAATAAACTATATTTATAATAAAAGTTGAAATAATTTATTTTTGTAATTTTAAATATTCTGTATAGGTAAATTATGATATATTTGTAATAATTGGAGTATATAACTAAATATTAGTAATGAATTCAATCTAAATATAAAATAAAATTATATAATAATAATTAATTAATATTTATTAGAAAATGACACAATGCGAGAAGGCTTGAGAATATGACACCAGTTGAATTTTTCAAAGTATGTAATTATAATTATTAATAATATTAATCTAAACATAAGAATATAAAATGATTTAATAATAATTAATTAATATAGATTAGATTCAGGTTGAAAATGTGAAATCTTTTAAATTTTTATAAGTATGTAAATATAATTATTAAAGAATTTAATTTAAATATTAAAAATAATATTAATTAATAATTATAATAATTAATAAATTGAACAGGGCACGGGTTGAGAGCACATTCTTTCAAATTTTTATTTTAAATTTAAAACTTTGTAATTTTCACAAATATTTCTTATATTTGATTTTTTATAAATCTCGTGTAGTACATGGATGTTAAACTAGTTATAATCAAAGAAAAATATTAAATTGATCAAATATAAAAAAAGAAAAATATAGAAAATATAATAAATTAGCTAAATATTAGAATTCTTATATTTATTAAGTGTCTAAACCTCCAAAATTCGCCAAGTAAACATTCGAACCACCAGAAATGTAAATGTTAGCCCAAAACTTTCTAAGCAGACACGTTAGATATATTTATTTTCGTTTAGTATATAAATGAGATATTACCATATAACTAATTATATTTGTGAATTTATATGCTATATATAACTTTTATCCAAGACTTATCATTTAAATAAATATTTAAGATTTAATAAGTTTCTAATCAATAGTTTAAATATAAACATTCAAACAGATGCCTTATTTATTTTTGTAATCAGTTAAAATATTTTACTATTTTTAGCACTTAATTTTGACGGAAAACAAATCTCATCTGCTTATTTACAAAGCGTACCTTTATATATATATATATAAATAGATGGAATGACCTTTTGGCAATTCAAAACTAACATGTCAATAATAGTCCCGCAAAGCTTGCATATAATTTTGTTCACATGGTTTCTGGGCACTGATCATAGTTTTGAGTATTTCAAAATTAATATGTCAATAATAGTCACGAAGCTGCTTGCACCTAGTTTTGCTCACATATTTGTTCACATAGTTTTGGTGGACTCTACTCATAATTTTTAGTATTTCAAAATTAATATATTAATAATAGTCTGACAAGGTTCAACTGCTTGCATATAGTTTGTTCACATGGTTTCGGTGGGTTTTTTAGTTTCTCAAAATTTGAATCAATTTCGACAGGGTTCATCTGGTTGCACATAATTTTGTTCACATAGTTTCCGTGGGCTCTGCTCATATCTGCCTGAAAGCTTTTTTTTTTCCAATTTTGTTTTTTCCTCAACATGTGAACCAACTCACTTATATAGTCCGTGATTAGTTTTGTTTTTTCTCAAAATCTGAATCAGCTCAGTTGTCACCTGATTATCCGTGATTAGTTTTATTTTTTCTCAAAATTTAAATCAGCTAAACTCTCACCTGATTGTTCATGAACTTCACATATATTTGTCGTGGACCTTTTGTTATTTCCTTTAAATATGAAAAATATTGATTTATTCTTTTTCTCAATAAAATAAAATAATTGTTTTTCATAAAATATAAAATGGTATTGAATCGAAATAATCATATTTCCGCTGAGACAACTACCCATTCATCTATCAAAATCTAATCACTACAGTATTCTACAAATATTATTTCAATTTTTGAGCTGTTCTATGATTTCGATTATGATTTGAATCCGATTCCAATTTTATTTGGCCGTATCCTGGGTGAAAGAGAATATTTAATAGAGTGTAAATGTGAAATAATAATTGGCTCTTTGGTCACTAACTCACTACTCTGACATGCCCGTCCCAATTCCCCACTTTGCCCAATGGGCTCGCTCGGGTCACGTGGGCTCGGTGTGGCCCTTTGACTAATATCGACTTTAAGCAAAATGCACATCAATTTCTTGGTCCGTATAGTCGAAACGCGTCCGACCTTTCCACAACCGTTCACGTTTAGTTGAAACTAGAATTTGACCCGCACTCCGTCGTGAAACAAATTATATTTAATAATTTTTAAATTAATTTATAAGATATTAGATAAAAGTAAAAAATATAAAAGAAATATATATATTTTATTAATAATCACTTCTGTTAATCATGATATATTATTGATTCACTTTCATAATAAAAAATTTAAATGTTGGATTTTAATTATTTATATTATATAAAAATAAGATTGTATTATAACATTAAATCAACTAATACATGCAATTCCAAACGGTTTAAGTGTTTTATTTTAAATTTAGGGTTCTTTTTTAGTTTTTAGTTTCTCTACTTTCGAATTTTATTTTATATTGTTTTGTTTTATTTTTAAGTTTTTCTTTTTGGTTTTAGGCAGTTTTTTGTAGGTCTCCTAGATTGTTTTTTTAAATTTTAGAAATTAATTTTGAGAAGTCTGACTAACAGTTAATGGTTAGGGTGTCAATTTGTCTCAATATACAAATATAAAATGCATCTAGAATATGAGCTATAGTTCAAACATATTTGTCTATTACGTAAATGTACTTAGTAGGGCAACTTAATATTATTTAATATATTTATATTGATGTATGTTTATTTTATATGTAATATATCTAAAATTTTAATTAATGTATTCATATGGTCAGTGACCTGATCTGTGATATAACAATTGTATGCTCTATCTAGTGGAAATAAAAGAAAATGCTATCCTTCTAGACTCTCTAAACTTTCCTATATTATAATATAGGTAGATTAAATACATTAAATTATGTATCTTTAAAAATTATTCTTTATACAATATAATTTTCCTTTACGTAATATACATTTATTAATAATAGTCATCCATATTATAAACATTTCGAAATTATTAGATTAGGTGTTCTGAAATAATAATTCTTTATACAATATAATATTCTTTTACCTATATAAATATTTATTGATAATATTTCATCTTAAGATTTGAGTTTTATTCATTTACTTGAGAATTATATTATAAATTAAAAATAAAAAATACATTAGAATTTTTTTTAATCCAAAATATAGTAAAAAGAACCAAACATTAAAACACCAAAGAATTAAATGATAAGTTTTATGGCTGCCAACTAAGGACAAACATATCAAATAAGAATTTAAAATATGAAAGGGAAAAACAAAAAAGAAAGAAAAATAAATTTCATTCTTAGAACAAAAAATTCGTGATGACGGAATTTAATAGTTTGTGGAGAGAAATATAAAGTAAATTACAAAGAAAGAATTGAAAAAAAATACATTCTTTAAATAAATATAATTATTAATTTTTAATATACTAAGAATAAAAATACTATAATTTAAAATGTAATTTAATGAAGAGAAATAAAATTACACTAATGAATTAGATTTTCTAAAATTTAAATTTTTTGCTCAACAATAATCATTCACAACTTTGACCATAAATTAGTACAATATATAAAGATAGTTATAATTTGAAAATAAAATTATACTAATTGGTTTGATCTTTCAAAAAAAAATAAAAAAAATCAAAAGAAAATAAAGAATAAGAAATAGAAAAGAGAAAAACAAAACATAACAAAAAATAATAAAACATATCAAATTGTGCCAAATGGCATGCACAAAAACGGGCAAGCCATCTATAATATATAGGCATAGATACATATCGGGAGTATTATATGGATTATATGAACGTACGAGTATATATCACGAATAAAGATTAATTGTAAAGGGAGTAAGAATACGATTTGTTTTAGTAATGATTTTGTCCATGTTATGTAATCACTACTCTCAAAATTTTGCATTATTAGAAATGTTAAAAAAATATTAATAACATATTTTGTGTGGCATAAGATTTTTTTTTTCAAAATTATATAATATTAATGTCAAAATAATACTTGTGAGTAGTTTTTATTTAAACGTAAGAATCCTGTGTAATTTTGATATTTAACTAAATAAAATATTTTTTTAATTGAAAAAGGTAATATACAAATGATAATTTGTACTTTTATAATTAACACACTGTTATTTCTATTCATATGCTACGTATTATGCTTATAAGTAATTTTTTTTAATGCTTATACAAATATTTTTTTCTTAATACTAAACTGAGTATTATACGTCGAAGTATTATAAGAGATAAGTATATAGTTTAACTATATCTTTCATATTTTTCTTTTCTTTTTTAATCTATACTCACTTGAAATACGATTATTGTTGGAGAAAAGGATATTGGAAAAGTTATAATTGGTAATTTTGTCTCAATATTCTGAATATAGAAAGTTCATTGTATTTGGAAACGAGTTTCATGTCTTAGTTTACGTTGCGGGTCGATGAATGTGGTATATTCATTTTTAAAAAATTCATGTTCGGATGAGTGAGAAATCAATGACCAAAATTTGACATTTTAGAAGTGAATTTGGAAGTTGAAGGGGTAATAAAACTTCCATTTTGCAAGGTAGAAAGTCCCAAATAGGAAGGGGAACAATTTATAGATGACTTTATTAAATTAAGTGAGATGTACATTGGTTACAAATTGAGTGAGGATGGGAGTCCCTACACGCGTGCCACCACTGCCTGTCCAGCGCGGGTGCGGGTGCGGCTCGTGGCTCGTGTGCTCAGCCGGGTTTAAGCCTCTTAATTTCTTACGTTTTGGGCCTTTTCTGAATCCTTCTCCACTTTCTTGTTGAGCAATACAAGGAGATTGACAAGTATTAGTAATCCTAATACCTGTGATTTTTTCCCTTATTTGGAGTTATCTCTCAGCTAGAAATACTACCCCGTATGCAGTGTAATTTCAGCCTCACACATCATATAGTTTGTAGTTAGGATTTTTTCAGTTGACTAGCCAATTATCGTTTGCTAGGGTGATAAGATTGACTGTTCCTTTTGGTACCGTCGTTGTTGTATCTTAGAAGATTGGTTGCCATAGATATATGAGCACTACGTACGAGGCAATAAAAATTTTAAGGAAAGAGTTCGCTCGTCTCGACACTTTTCCATTTATGTTTTGTTCATTCTATATAATTGTAACAGATCTTTGTTAGTTTAAATTATCCCCCACTATTATCCCAATTTTATTGTTGTATCCCTAACAAACTTAAAATTCTTATTTTGTAATTTGAACCAATAAATAGTACTCCTGCTTTGCTTAACGTGACTATGTATGCTCTATCTAACAAAACTGCACCTACCCAGAAGAGTTCAATCGTGCCTACACAGAAGAACTCCTCCATGCCTTCGCCCGGATCTGGTAAGATTTTTAGATGAGTTCACTGGTATCCCAAGTACTTCTACGCCTCCTACTTTCTCGTTTGGATCTGGCTCTATCCCCTTTGGTGTTATTTTATCTGCTTCTATTGCTGCCCCTGCTGAACACCTGAAAAGTCTAATGGAAGCAATTTCAAAACCTAGTAGCAAAAGATGACTTTTTTTTAACTACTTTGAACTTTTCTCAGTACTTAATTAAGGCTGCTCTTATTGTGACTAAAGTCGATACGAGCTTCGATCGTCGAGTCACTCTTGATGTGTGGATACAAGGGGGTTATCTCTGCAGGCATTATATCCTAATTAGATTAGACAATGCTTTGTATGGGGTGTATAGTTCGATCAAAATTACTATAAAGGAACTTTGGGTTACTTTGGAAAACAAGTACAAGACCGATGACACCGGCACTAAGAAGTTTATAATCCGCGATTTCTGGAGTTTGTCATGGTAGATTCTAAAACTATGATGAGTCAACTCCAGGAGTAGCAATTGATATTGAAAAGCATAGAGTATAAAAGGTATACACATCTATGAAAACTTCCAAGTGGCTGCTATCGTTGAGAAGTTGCCACCAAGTTGGAGAGGTTTCAAGAACTGTCTAAAGCATAACCGAAAGAAAATGAGTTTAGAAAATCTGATTGTCAAACTATGCGTTAAAGAAAGCAATCGACAGTCTACTGTAAAGTTGGAAAGACTTCAATGATGGAGGCAAAATCTCACTTGACTGAGGCTGGTTTTGGAAAGAGACAAAAGCACCGAAGCTATGGGAAAGGAAAGTCGAACCAGAAGAAGGACAAGAAGTTTTAAGACAACTGTCGCAACTGTGGAAATCCTGGACATATGAAAAGAGATTGCAGGAAACCGTCAAAGAAAGTCAGAATGCTACTAACATCGTTACCGATGACATGTCTTATTTGGACCTTTGTGCGGTCATGGTGGAGGCAAATCTCGTAGACAATAGAAGAGAGTAGTCCCTTGACACTGGAGCTACTTGTCATGTGAGTTCTGATTGGGATGTATTTTCTAATTATACCCCAGTTTTTGAAAGGAACCTCCATATGGGAAACTCCTGTACTGCTGAAGTTGCTGGAATTTGGAAGGTGCTGCTGAAAATGATGTCCGGTCTAGAGCTGACTTTGAAGGAAGTGTTGCATGTTCCAGATATTAGGAAAAATATTATTTCTGGGCCTCTTCCTGTCCAACATGAGTTTAAATTAGTTTTTGAGTCTAGTTAGTTTGTGCTAGGGCTGCAAATGAATCGAGTCGAGTCGAGCATTCACGATTTCGAGCCAGGATTGACTGTTTTTTATTTGTGCTCGAGCTCGACGAGCTCGAATGATTGCTGCTCGAGCTCGACTCGACAAGAAAATGAGCATGCTCGAGCTCGGCTCGAGATCGACTCGACAAAAGCTCGAGCTCGACTCGAGTTTTTTAGTTTTAAATCTAATAAAATTACGGTATTTTTGTAATTAATACTATTAAATAGGGGTATTTTAGTAAATTCACATATAATTGAGCAGCTCGTCGAGCTCGCGAGTTTGTTAGTGACGTGCTCGAGCTCGACTCGTTTGTGAGCTCGAGCTGCTCGAGCTCGAGTTTGACCGAGCTCGAGTCGAGTTTTGACTCGAGCTGCTCGCAAGCGCTCGTGAGCCGCTCGACTCGTTTGCAGCCCTAGTTTGTGCTTACTAAGAGTAGAAAGTTCCTTTCTAAGGGTCACCTTGAGAAGGGGCTATTCAAGTTGAATGTAGTGTCAAACACCTAGTTATTAATAATAAAATTATTGATTCTTCTTATATCATTGAATCTTGTAATTTGTGGCATGTTAGAATTGGACATGTTAACATGAAATCAATAAATAAATTGGTAAATATGAATTTACTAAATAATGTGAGATTTGACAAAACACAAGTGTGAGATTTGTGTTACAGTGGAAAAGAATTATGCACATTTAGAGTTAATTCACACTAATATATGTGATATGAAACTTGTGAAAACTAGAGGGTGCAAAAAGTACTTCATTACTTTCATTGATGACTGCATAAGATATTGCTATATTTATTTGCTAAAAGGCAAAGATAAAGCAATCAAATATTTCAAAACTTTCAATAATAAAGTTGGAAATCAATTGAACACTCGAATTATAAGGTAATTCAAAATGATTGATGTGGAGAATATGTTGCACCGTATGAGGAGTTTTGCGCTGAATATGGCATAACTTATCAAACAACTTCTCCATATTCACCTCAATTGAATGGCGTCACTTAACGTAAGAATCGAACCCTGAAAGAGATGATGAAAGCTATGTTAATTAGTTCAGGATTACTCCCTTATATATGGGGAGGCGATCCTTTCATCTAATCATATTTTGAATAGGTTTCCCCATAAGGGAAAGGACAAGAAACCATACGAGTTATGGAGAGGTAAAACTTCTTCTTACAGTTACCTAAAAGTGTGAGGGTGCTTGGCCAAGGTAAGGGTTATGGAGCCAAAGAAAGTGAAGATAGGACCCAAATAGTCGACTGTATCTTCATTGGATATGTGCATAATAGTACTGTATATATAGGTTTCGGGTACATAAGTCAGATATGCTTGATGTGATGAAGGAACAACCATTGAGTCAAGGAATGCAGTGTTTTTTGATCACATATATCCTTACAAAGGAAATGGTGATGGTTCTAACAAGATAAATCGTGATGTTGAAGATGAAGCAACACCTCTTGCAGTTCAAGATGCATCACAAGATGATGATGATGATGATGAACCAAGGCGCAAAAAAAGATCTAAGACTACTAAAATGTTTGGTCCGGATTCCATGATCTATTATCTAGATAATGAATCTCGTACTATTCAATAAGCCTTGTCTAGTCCTGATGCTCCTATGTAAAAGGAAGCCATCAATGATGAGATTGATTCGATCATGCAGAATCATACAAGGGATTTGGTCGATCTTCCCCATGGTAATAATCCTCTAGGATGCAAGTGGGTCCTAAGGAGAAAGTATAAAGTTGATCAATCGATAAGTATAAAGCTAGGCTGGTAGCCAAAGGATTTAAACAAAGAGAAGTATACGACTTCTTTGATACTTATTCACCTATAACAAGAATTAGTTCTATTAGGGTGATTTTGGCGATTACTACTTTGCACAATCTTGAAATCCATCAAATGGGTGTAAAGACCGCGTTTGTGAATGATGATCTAGATGAAGAGATCTATATGGAACACCTTGAAGGGTTTGTAGTTCCTGGTCAAGAGAACAAGGTGCAAACTTATTACATCGTTATATGGATTGAAACAAGCATCAAAGCAATGATATCTTAAGTTTGACATTGTGATGATGTCAAATGGCTTTCGCGTTAGTGAATGTGATAAATGTGTTTATATCAAGAGCACACTTGACTCTTTTCATCATTTGTATTTATGTTTATTACATGTTGATATTAAGCAGTTTTAGTAATATGATCACAAATACGAATAACATGTTAAAAGACAACTTTAATATGAAAGAAATTGGTTTAGCCGATTTGATCTTTGTGATCAAGATCATAAGGAACTCAAACGGTATAGTTCTTTCTCATTCCCACTATGTGGAAAACATATTAAAAAGGTTTAATGCGTTTGATGGTGAAATGGCTAAGAGTCCATTTGATGATAACCTTAATTTGGTGAAAAACAAAGGTAATCCAGTGGCTCAACTAGAATATACTAGCATCATTGGGAGTCTCATGTACATTAACAATTGTACTAGACCAGATCTACCTTGGTGAACAAACTAAGTAGATTCATGAGTAATCCAAACAAACCATTGGAAGGGGTTAACTAAAGTATTATAATACTTGAAGTATACTCTAAGTTATGGTCTGCATTATACAAGATATCCAAAAGTATTAGAAGGGTGTTGTGATGCGAACTGGATATCAGACTCTAAAGATTCGCACTCCACAAGCGGGTGTCTTTGTACCATCGGTGGAGGTGTTGTATCTTAGAGGTCTACTAAGCAAACATGCATAACCCAGTCCACCATAAAATCAGAATTCATAGCTATGAATAAAGCTGATGAAGAGGATGAGTAGCTTCGAAATTCTCTCGAGGACATTCCATGTTGGAAGAAGCCAGTATCAACGATTATGATACATTGCTATAATCAAACTGCTATCGCAAGGGTTTACAATGAAATGTATAACGGTAAGTCTTGACATATTTTTCAAAGACACAATACCGTTAGAGAATTGATCTCAAGAGGAATAATTTTCGTTGATCATGTGAAATCAAAGAAAAATATAGCAGATCCATTTACAAAGAGTTTAAACCGATATCAACTTCATACACTACTGGAGGGAATGGGGCTAAATTCCATAACTAAATAATGGTCTTTAATGGACACCCAGCTATGATATTGGAGATCCTTAAAACTTGGTTCAATGGTACAACCAAACTTTAGTCTATTCAGTTCTGAACACTTGATATCTAGACTTGAGCTAACCCATTCAGAGAGCATAAACAGGTGGTATACCTGCTGAATGTGGTGAGGTTAAGTTTAAGACTTTTAACGACGATCTATACCTATTAAGGTGGAATATTGCAGGATACTTCTGATAGACAATGTCACATATTTAAGTGTAGATCAGTGTCCACCTCAACTGAAGCACTTAAGAATCCTAGGGTATCCCAAGGTCAAAAGAGACACAGACTTTAAGAACTTTAGAAATAATATAAACGTTGTTATGTTTGTATCACTGTCTAGGCATACTCGTAATCGGAATTATTCAATGACACTGTCAACTCGGCCGCAGGTATATTCGATGATACTTCACTAAAGAGGGTTTAAATCCACAAGCTACTTGCCCACATATAATAATATTTAGCAGAAACTGAGCAACTGACTCACATGCATGCTTCATACATTAATTTTGCACTCATATGGGGGATTGTTGGATTAAAGGATTTTGAGAAAGTAATATTTGGTAATTTTGCTTCAATATTCTAAATATAAAAGTTTCATTGTCTTTGGAAACGAGCTTCATATTCTTAATATAAGTTGCGAGTAGATGAACGTGGTATATTCACTTCATAAACTCGTGTTTGGATGATTGAGAAATCAATAACCAAATTTGGACATTTGAAAAATGGATTTGGAAGTTAAAGTAGACCTAGGCAAATGGAATCGGAATCGTATTAAAAACCCTAACCGGAACCATAGTCAACAGTTCAAAAACCGCAACCATGGTCAATGGTATTAAAACTGACTTTAAAGATTTTGATTCCAGGTTATCAAAAACCGTGAACCAGCGGTTCCGGGCTCGGAACCGACGTTTCCTTAATTTTAATATATATATATATATATATATATATATATATATATATATATATATATATATATATATATATATATTATATAATGTATTATATTTATAAATAATATTATTAATAATATATATAATTAAAAATATTATTTTAATATTTAAAAAATGTTAAAAAAAGATAGACGGTTCCGGTTAAAACCGGGAACCTGTGGTCATGTCTAAGTTGAAGATGTAGTGGTATTTCTATTTGAAAGATGAAAAGTCCTACATACAAAGAAGACTCATTTGTTGATGACTTTATTAAATGAAGTAAGATGAACATTGATAATAGGTTAAGTGGGGATGAGAGTCCCCAAACGCTTGTCAATACTGCCCGCCTGCCGGTTCAGCACGCCCAGCTCGGGCGCGGGCGCAACTCGTATGCCTGTCCTGGCTGGGCTTGAGCCTTAAAATTTTGGACCAAAAACTATTTGATTTCTTACGTTTTGTGCCTTTTCTCGAACCTTCACAAATTTTCTTGTTGAGTAAGAAAAGAAGATTAACTTGTATTAGAAATCTTAATTCCTGGGGCTGTTTGACTAGGCTTTTTTAGGATTATGAATCCTGGTATTCAGAATATTGAGTATTCATAATTCTGTAAATAGTAAGAATCTTTGTTTGTTATAGGATTCAAAATCAATTACTTTTTACTGCAGATGTCAAATCATATTTGGAAAGTGGATGATAATGTATTTTTATATTTTATTTGATGTCAAATCATGTTTGAAAAGTGGATGATATTTTATTATTATATTATATTTAGTAATATTTAATTTTAAAAATATAATGATGATGTGATAAAAGAGATGAGTGTGGGGTTAGGTGTAAGAAATTATTGGTTGTGGATTGAAAATTTAAGTCGTAAAACAAACGAGGATCGATATTTAGAATCTCAATCCTGATATTGGGAGTCTTAGACCAAACAAGGCATAAGATTTTCCTTCTTATTTGAGGGCAATCTCAACTATAAATACTATCTCCTATCCCCTGTGTAGTGTAATTTCACACATAAGAAAATCATCATTATACATCTCATATTTTCCTTGCCTGCCTCACGCATCATATAGTTCGCAGCTAGGATTTTGCTCAATTGTTTGGCCAATTCTGGTTTGTTAGGGTGACCAGACTAATTGCTCTTTCCGGTACTGCTGTCGTTGTATCTTGGGAGATTCGTTGCCATATACCGTGAGCACTGCGTACGGGGTAATACAAATTTTAAGAAAATAGTTCGCTCGTCTCGACACTTTTCCATTTCTATTTTGCTCGTTTTCTAATTTAATTATTATATATTCCTATTAGTTCAGATCATCCCCTATTGTTATTCTAATTTTATTTCTATATCCCAACAATTATTCAGTGCGATCCGCAGGCCTTCTCGTATCTTAATCTTATGAAAATTTGATTTTGTAAATGCATCTAATTTCTATTATAAGAAAAAGGCAAAGACTTGCGTAAGTCCAGATTAACAGGTCTCGCCCGTTAGGCCAACCCATAACCCAATTTATACCTGACCCGATGACATTATTGTAATTTTCTAATTATATTTAATTTGCCCAAACTTTTTTCCCGATGGCACATTGTTTGTCGAAATTCCATCGATTCGTCAAGCTCGCCTGGTCAGTCTGCCATTTCATTTTCCCCCCCTTCATTCTCCCTTTTATGCTGTATGGTAATTTAGCTCTAAATGGTTTCTATTTCCCTTTGTTTTGTGAAAACTGTTGCTTGTTTCTTTGGCCAAACTAAAGAGGGATATTTGAATCATAGAGCATAGGGCACCAATTGATCGGAGACAGATTGTTATTTCTTCGTCTGGGTTATTGGCGGCGGTAATTTCCAATTCTCAAAGGACTCAAGCTTCAATTGCATCTGAATACACCGACAGTAATTCCCTTGCTTTTTCCTTAATAATGGTGTTATTTAATATATATTATTTTATTTTGGCTTTCTCTAATATCTTTTTTTTTTTAAATTTTCCTTTTTTATGTGTTTGTATTTGTGGTTATGATTTGGTATATATATATGGAAACGACTACGGTACCGTGAAGGTACCATACCCCTCACCCCCCCTGCATTTACATCCCTTAGATCTACCATTATCCATAACCAACTTTTGATCTAATGGTTCTAATTAAGTGGGGAATGGTACATTCACGGCATTGTAGAAGCCCCATATATATATATATATATATATATATATATATATATATATATATATATATATATATATATATATATATATATATATATATATATATATATATATATATATATATATATATATATATATATATTGCCTTATTTTCATAATTAGATCTAAAGGTCTGGGTGATTATTTAAGTTTTCTGTTTGTTGATCATAATTTGCAACAATTATTGTTTTTTCAAAACTTCGATCTAGAATTAGAAATATTAATGCATGAGGTATTAACTGGATGATAACATATAGAGTGGATGTGTCGAACAAGAAGGTTTTAACAATTGGGTGGTCCTTTTCCAAGTGTTAATTGTTTATGCGAACCACTTCTTATTCTAATTGGGAAAAATATAGTAGATTACCACTTCTTATTCTAATTGGGAAAAATATAGTAGATTATCGGTTCTTTAAATATTATCTCATTATTATGTGCAGCCTTGTAGCTTTGGAGACTAATTGTAGGCTCACTGTTTGAGCATATAGGGCCAGCATTGCGGGGAAAGGATTATGGGAAGTCAAAGATACGGTATCCTGATTATGTCGAAACAAATTCAGGTCTCCAGTATAAGGTCACCTTTTGGAAGCATATTTTCTTGTGAATAATTTGTGCATTTTTCACAATTTATAACTGAGTTCTAATTTCAACATGTAGAAATTAGCAGGATTTACGAGTAGGTAGTGGGCCCACTCCAAAGATAGGAGAAACTGTTGTGGTATGTCATTATTTCCATGAGTGTGTGTGTGTGTTTGTTTAACTCCATAGTTGAATAGTCTGACACTGCATTTAGATTTTGGTGGAAGATTTAAGGGAATGATTCAAATGACTGATTCTAAGATGGATTTGAAATCCTCCCAAACGACTCCAAGTATGGCTTACAAGAATTTGAAATGCATTAATTTACTAAATTAAGATTTTTTTTTTTGGTTTAGAAAGTATCAGCCTGTTGAAAAGAATTTCTTGTGAAAAGTACAAAAAATGATACAGAGAAAATTAAGCAACTAAGCAACTAGGATTTCATTTTACTTTTAATTTTCGGATTAGTATTGTGAATGCCAGACTTATATGGTTTGAAGTTTCAGATGGACTTTGGAAAATTAATTTCATATTCTAGGTTGTATAATGCTTTCCTTCTATGATATTCGGTGATATGCAAGAGAGAGGTGTATAATAATTTGATGCTGATATGTGGTGTATTCTTCATTACTTCTATGAATGCAAGTTTATTGGTTTTATGTATAAATTTTGATAACAAATATATATGATTATATTTTACATTTCCTATTACTCAATATCTATATTATGTTGCATCCTGGTTTTGCAGGGGGATGACAACAACGCGTATTAAATTACAAGCAAAAAATCCTCAACAAGATCTTTACATGCCGGTTATACGTCCTATTCGTGAGTGGTCTGACCTGATGGAAAGACATAAGACAACTTTGGTAAAACCTGGTTGGGGTGAGCTGAACTGATGTCACAAGAAAAATAGGAGATGGGCTTATAACTCGATGAGACTTGTCCTGACCTGACCTAAAACTCCTGGGTAAAATCTTATGCAGATCAGGTTGGGAATTTAGAGGAGCTAATGGATGATCTGATTGGTTTTCCATGAGGAAAATTCCTGGTCAGGTCTTCCCAGTGGGAAGTGATCTGATCAGGTCGTTCTGAGTAACGACCAAAGATTCACAGGTTTGTTTGCGGGATCTCGGAAAGGCCCCACCTGGTGAGGGTTATAAATGTCTCAGACTCAAGGCTGGAAGAGGTACGACCTTTTGAGCATTCTCACTTGAATAACTCTAATACAAGAACTTCTTAACTGACTTAAGCATCGGAGAGGTTTCCACCGAAAATCCCATTCAGTAGTCCTTTCTAACGTGTTTTTGGTGAAGCAGGTCAGGATATTCCGAGGGAAGAAGCGGGAGTTCTCGGTCTGGTTATGTTTACGGCGAAACAATTGCCACCGTCTATGGGAAAGGCGGAACTAATCTAAGGCGTGAGACAAAAGCATGGCATCAGACGGACTCAGGTGAAACTTAGTGGCGGAGCTGGGCAGAACGCCAAGTTCTGCCGCGCCAACGGGGATGCCGGAGATGGCAAGACCGTCAGCAACACCTAGGCCCAGTGCACCGCAACCCCGTCCAGGAGGAGCTTCACAGGCCGGGGGCGGATCACTGAATGACTCTTTTCTGCGGCAAATATCTGATCTCTTTGGCAAGGTGGTGGAGGCAGCCATAGAAAAGAAGTTCGCCGAGCTTTCATCACAACCTCCCAAAGTAACTCATCCGTCGGAGACGGAGCCACTCCGGACTGCCCAATGCACGGCTAGAGCTCTAACTCAGGAAGAGGAGGAGAGATTTCCCATCTCCGACAGCGACACTTCAAGCAAAACCAACCCAGACCTCACTGAGCAGATGCAGAAACTGCAGAGGGAGATCAGGGTCAAACAAAGAATGGTGGGCCCGGGAGCAGGACAAGCACGGAGAAGCACTCTATTGACAGAGGTTTTCATGCGGCATGATCTCCCGGCCTCTTAGCGATCTATGGGTTTTGAGTATAATGGGACGACAGATCCGTGGGATCACTTGAGCCGATTCAAAATCGCAGCTAAATGCACAAATTTTCTGACGCTGTCATGTGCCGGGTCTTCCCCACGACCTTCACGAAATCAGCTCAGCTTTGGTTCAGCCAATTGCCCGCCAAATATATAAGCAACTTTGATGAGTTTAGTTCTACATTCTTGCACCAATTTACCAGCTGCAGGAAATACCAGAAAATGCCGCTGGAACTATTTAGTTTGAAACAAAAAGAAGGGGAAGGCCTGCGTGCGTATATAAAGCGATTCACGGATGCCAAATTGGAGGTTCCATCAGCATTTGAAGAACTCTTGATAAATAACTTAGCCCAGGGAAACATGAAGGGAGAGTTCTTCCAAGCGTTAGTAGTCAGACCATCACTGACATTCGGGGAGCTCCTGTAAAGAGCATAGAAGTATATTCACCTGGAAGAGGCCCTGAAGCTGAAGGATGATGGAGAGAGATGGAGGGAACGAACTGACAAGGAAGAAAAAGTTCAGGTCAAGAAACCTAGGACAGATCTGGTGGGAGCACGCCCAGATTTGACCGGTACACACCCTTGACCTCACCTCAGGGTGAAATCTTGTAGGCTATCGGGCGGCACCCCAACCTTAAATGGCCGAGGACATACGCTCAAAATCCACGAAAGGAGAAGTTTGACCAGTTCTGTCGATACCATAATGAGTATGGTCATGACACGGGTCAATGCACACACCTCAAGCAGGACATCTCAAAGAATTCATGCAAGCAAAACAGGAGGGATCCAGGTCTGAATCCTATAAGAGAGGTCGGTACCAGACGACCATGCAGGAGCGGGGTGGTACCCGTGAAAATAGGCAGAGGGAGAACATAAGAGGAGAAACTCAGATGATCACGGGCGGGGAATGGGATGAGCACTCGCGATGCACTCAGAACAGCTATGTACAGGCTGCAAAAGGTCTTTCAAGAAAGACGCAAGAAGTGGGGCAATTAGTCCCGAGCCCAAACATCTGCTTTGGCGCGGAGGACGAGAATGACATCTTGGAACCCCATAGGGACGCCTTGGTGATAACATCTACCATAGCTAACTATAACGTGCGGAGAATCTTTGTGGACACAGGGAGCTAGGCGGACATCTTATTTTATGACTGCTTTAAGAAGTTGAACTTGGACTTGGAATTGGAGGAGTACCTCATTAGTAGGTTTCGATGGAGGAGCCTTATGCCCACTGGGAGCAGTGAATCTCTTAGTCACATTGGGGGATGAACTGTTTAGGAAGACTAAATCGATGCGTTTCTTGGTGGTAGACGCACCAAATTCATATAATGCTATGCTTGGGCAACCATCCTTAAGCCAATTCCAGGCAGTGATCTCTGTCTACCATATGAAGATGAAATTCACTACTCAAGAGGGAGTAGGTGATGTTCGAGGAGACCAATATGGATCTCGTAGAGCATATGTGGACACTATTCGAAGGGATGAAGAGGTAAGGAGATCCAAAAAACCTAGGACAGAGATGATTGCGTCTAAGCTAGATCCGCGTGAAGAAAACTTGATGACGGTCGAGATTGTACCAGGGGATGATAGCTGAGTCGTACGGGTGGGAATGGCCTTGAGCCCCGAGAAACTGGTGGAGCTCGTGGCCCTCTTAAGAAATAGCGCAGATGTCTTTGCCTAGTCTCCCCAGGACTTGGTAGGGATAGACCCGACGATAGCCGTGCATCATCTTAACATCAGCCCCACGATGAAGCCAGTAAAACAAATGAAACGCAACTTTGGTCCCGAGAAGGAAGCTATCATTGAGGCAGAGGTAGAAAAGTTGTTGCGAGCTAAGCACATTCAGGAAATACAATTTCCAGAATGGCTTTCTAATACGGTGCTGCTGCTAAAAACATAGGATAATTGGCGGATGTGCATCGATTTCAGATACCTCAATCGCGCCTGCCCCAAAGACCACTATCCGTTGCCAAGGATAGATTAGCTTGTAGATTCTACCTCAGACTGTGAATTGCTCATCATGATGGACGCCTCACAAGGATATCACCAGATTAGGCTGGCTGAGGAGGATTGGAAGCGTGTTAGCTTTATAACTCCAAAGGGAACGTATTGTTATGTAGTCATGCCTTTTGGGCTTAAAAACGTGGGAGCAACGTACCAACGGCTGGTTGACAAGATGTCTAAAGCTCAGCTCGGGCGAAACATGGAGGTGTATTTGGATGACATTCTAGTAAAGATCACTAGAGCAACCTCACATGTGAACGATCTGAAAGAGACCTTTGACACATTGAGAAGGTACAGAATGAAGCTCAATCCCAAGAAGTGCGCGTTCGGGGTACGAGCTAGAAAATTCCTCGGGTACATGGTCACGGAGAAGGAAATAGAAGCTAACCCAGAGAAGATCAAGGCCATCATAGATATGCAGCCTCTGCGGAATGTTAGGGAGATGCATTGCCTGGCAGGTTGGATAGCAGCCTTGAGCAGATTCGTGTCTCGCACAACAGAAATGAGCTTGCCATTTTTTCGAGCCTTGCAGAAGAAGGCTCGATTTAAATGGGATGAGGAATGTCAAGGGGCATTCCAAAAGCTAAAAGAGCATTTGGTTAGCATGTCGATACTAACCAAACCAATTATTTGTGAGCCTTTGATCTTATACATGTCTGTGGGGAAGCAAGCGGTGAGCACAGTTTTGATCAGAGAAGAAAGCAAGTTACATAAGCCAGTATACTATTGGAGTAAGGTGTTGCATGATGTCGAGCTCCGGTATGTGGAAGTAGAGCGAGCCATGCTAGCTCTGGTCGGGACAGCTCGCAAGCTCCGCCTCTATTTTCTTTCACATGAGATAGTGCTCAGAACTAACCTGCCTCTGAAGGAAATAATGGGTAAACCAGAGGTCTCAGGGCATTTAGTAAAGTGGATAATTGAGCTCAGCGAGTTTGACATCAACTTTGAAGGACGAACAACGATTAAAGTCCAAGCATTAGCTGATTTCATGTAGGAAATGACAGCTCTCCCGAAGAAGAAAATGAATGGGAGATATATACCGATGGCTCGGTAGGGAGTTTGGGTTGTGGCGCAGGAATAGTTCTGACAGATCCAAAAGGCATGACTACGGAGTATGCGGTACGAATGAACTATTGCCTGTCAAACAATGGAGCAGAGTACGAGGCTCTTCTAAGGGGGATACAGATGGCAACAGAGCTCGAGGCAGAGCGCATATGTACCCGGGTAGACTCCCAGTTGGTCTATACATAGATAAGAGGTGAGCTTGACGCGAGAGACGAGCACATGCGGAAGTACTTAGCTCAGTTTCATGAATTAGTAAAAACCATGAAAGCCTTGAACATACTTCAGATTCTCAAGGAGGAAAAAAGCCGAGCTGATTACTTGGCTGAGGTGGCCAGCTCAGCAAGAGATTGTCAGGAAAGAGTAATTACCCTACTAATGGCGCATCGTGAGTTTAGGGAAGAAGTGAACGCACTAGAGGAGGAAAGAGATTGGCGCTCCCCGATCAAGATATACCTGGATAGAGGAGAACTACCTAGTGATAGAAGAGAAGCAACGAAGGTGCAATTCAGGTCGTCCAAATTTTGTATGATCAAAGAAGGTTTTTTTAGGAGAGGTTTTGAAAAACCTCTCATGTGATGCCTAAGTCCGAAGGAGGGTATCCATGTTCTCAAAGAAATCCATGAAGAATGCTGCGGCAACCATATGGTTGGTAGGACCTTAGCTAGCAAGATAATGAGAGCAGGCCACTTCTGACCGCAGGTAAGACAAGATGTTAAAAAACTTAGTGAGGGCATGTGACAAGTGCCAAAAGCACTCTTCCCGTATACACCGACCTGCAGAGGAGCTCATGACAGCTCCCCATGTCCATTTTCAAAGTGGGGGATAGATCTGGTTGGACCTTTTTCTATCACTCCAGGGCAGAGGAAAATTTTAATAGTGGCTATAGACTTTTTTAGTAAATGGGTAGAGGCGAAAGCCATAGCAAAAATCACAGAAGAGGTAGTGATGCGTTTCTTGTGGAAAAATGTGGTATGTCGGATAATGGCACACAGTTTATGGGAGCTTAGATTTGGGCCTGGTGTACAAAAATGAAGAGAGAACAGCATTTCACATCTGTTTATCACCCCCAGGCGAATGGCCAGGTCGAGGTATCTAACCGCATTTTGGTGCAAGGGATTAAAGCGCACCTCAAAAGGTCGGGAGGCAAGTGGGTAGAAGATCTTAGTTCGACCCTGTGAGCATATCGAACTAATCTTAAAGAAATCACGGGAGAGACACCGTTTAGTTTGGTGTATGGCATGGACGCCGTAATCCCCGCAAAGATCAGTGTGGAAACCCATAGGGTGTAGAACTTCAGCGAGGAGCAGAACGAGTTGTTGATACAAGATGCCTTGGATTTGGTGGAGGAAAAGAGAGAACGAGCCGCTGTAAAAATGGAGCACATGCGGGGGCGAGTCCGGGTGACTTATAATAAGTCAGTGGTCAAGAGACACTTTCAAGTAGGAGAACTGGTCCTCTGCAGAGCTGATTTGGGAAAAACTAAAGGGAAGTTGGATGCCACATGGAAAGGACCATATAAGGTCACAAAGTTCTCTCTGGTGGAGCTTATGAGTTGGAACAACTGGACGGTGTGAGATTACCACGAGCGTGGAACATAAAGAACTTAAAAAAATACTATATGTAAGGAAAAAACATAAAGATTATTTATAAAATGGTGATTTAAGCTTATCTATGTTTTATCATGACCTGACCTAATTGTCAGTAAAAATTTTTTAGCCCTGATTGGCTAAAGAGTGGATGCCCTAGATAAACTAACCTGATTGTCAGTAAAAATAGCCCTGATTAGCTAAAGGGCAGATGCCCTAAATGACCTGACCTGATTGTCAGTTTTAAAATTTTAGCCCGATTGGCTAAGGGATGGATATCCCAAACTTGACCTGATTGTCAGTTAAGGGCACGAGTCCTAAAATTTTAGCCCAATTGGCCAAGTGATGGATTTTCATAACCTGACCTGATTGTCAGATAAGGGCACGAGCCCCAAAAATTTTAGCCCAGGTACCTGACTTTATTGTCAGTCAAGGTCACGAGCCCCCAAGATTTAGCGCGATTGGCTAAGGGATGGATATCCTAAACCTGACCTGATTGCCAGTTAAAGGTGCGAGTGGCCAAGGGATAGATTTCCCCGACCTGATCTGATTGAGGACGTGAGCCAATTGCAATACATAATAAGGAATACTACAAAAATACTCGAAAAAAAATTAAGGGCAAAAGCTCAGGAATTTATTCAAAAACTTTTAAAAAAAATTAAGGGCAAAAGCTCAGGAATTTATGCAAAAACTTTTGAGATCCAACACAATATGTAGAAAAGAGAAATACTGGACAAATGAAAAGCATGAAAATACATCAGGATAAATCAAATAAGCATCGGGGTTAAGATGAGGAGGTCCGCTTATCGGTAGCCAAAACTCGCAAAATGCGTCACAGCTCCCGTTCGGTCTCATGAAGGCGTTAGCGGTACCCATCTGCCCGTTCGGTTGCAGAGTGAGCCTCACCGGCGATGGTGGTCAGACGACACACTGATTCAAGCAAATCAGCCCTATCCTCCTGGAGTTGACGATTGAGCTGGCGGAGCTCCGCCCACTCGCTCTTGTAATGGTGTTTCTTCTTTCTTTTCCTTTCCAGGAGTTTGCGTAATTGAGAGAGCTTTGCACGAAGTTGAGTATTCTCCTCGGAAAGGTGAAGATTTTCGTTGAAGAAAGAAAGGTTTTTCTTCTTCAGAATATCAATTTCTTCAAGCAAATAAAGCGGAGCCATAATGAAAAGTGTGAACCAGAAAGATGGATTTTATAACATAAGGGAAGATACAAATAGTACTAGGGTTTCCTGTATTCACGGAAACCCTAATGCATAAACAGACGGAATAGAAATAAAGAGAAATATTGTTCAAGTACATCAGGCTATCCCGAGCAGAATAGAAAAACCTAAACCCCATAATCCTCTGTGTTCAGATCTCCCCCAATCTGTTCGGTCACCCTGGTTTCCTCTCTAAAATCCTGCTCAAACTGGGCTTCACCTTGAAGATCGCCCAAGTTGGCAAAGGTGGGAGAAGAAACAGTCGCTGGTAAGGCTAAGGTCAGCGACTGTTTAGGGGGGGAGAGGTTCAGAAGAGGCGCAGAAGGCTTGGAAAACATGTTCAACAAACTCAGGAGCCCCGAGCTGATAGAGTTGATCATCCTCCTCAACATGCACGAAGCTCATGAGTTCTTGAGGATCCTTGATGGAGCGATCAAAAGGAGCAGAGGGGGTTTCAGCAGACCATTTTGCCTGAGTATCCAAGCCAAAGTGGTAGAAGACCTGGGCCTCAGGTACAAGAATATCGTACAACTCAATGGAGCCAAGAAAAGCTCGTCGGGTCATCTCCCTAGTCAGATGGATGAGCCTCTGCCCCTCCTCGGAGTTGAGAAACTCAGCTCATCCTTAGGCGCGCCCCTCCGCTCGCCCTTTAGCTTCACCCTCGGCTTGACCTTCAGCTCGACCCTCAACTCGAGCTTCCTTGATTTTCTCCTTATCTTCTTCTTCTTTGATGAACGCCAGGGCTCGGGTTCTCCCTTCCAACTCTCAGGCTTTCTGCAGCTCGGCCTGGGCGCTCTTCAGCTCCGCACCCCATTCCTTCAGGCAGGCTATTAGTCTCTACTCTCTCTCCTTCAAATCCGCATGTTCCTTAGCCAGGTTAGCATTCATCAAGGAACCTTGGGATCTCTCCACTAGTGCGACCCTCTTAACAGCAGTCTGAAAAGAAGGAAAGGGAGACGATAGGAGAAGAAAGAAGGGATGATTAAAATAACAGTTGGAGCAAAAAAAAGGGGGGGAGTAAGCAGAACAGTGAGACCCTGACCCTAGCCTCATCCTAGCAGAAAGACTCTATCAGCTCATGATCCGTCCACTTCTCTAAGGTGCGACGATCTATAGAAGGAGACTGCCCTTTAATGAAATGAACTGCCACGTCTCCTGAGCAGTCCAGAACGGAAGATCTATTGAAGAAGCTCTGGTTGGGGGTGACCACCTTGGACCCCGAATGGACCACCCCTTTGCCCGAGCGAGCATGTTTGCACGAAGCAAGAGCACACTCGTCGTCGGAGTGGGACTGGATGGTCAGATCAACAGCGTGGCTGACCACCCCTTCTGGTTGGGATACTCCCACCGTCCTAGATGCCCCCACCAACCTCGCCATTCCTTCTGGACTGGCGACCACCTCGGGCTTGGTCGCTATGACAGCTCGGCAGGTTCGCCAAGAGGGGTCTTCTTGGTACTAGGGATGACTCCCTGGAGACGCGCAACCATCCTCTTTTTCATCATTGTGACTGGAAAAGAGATTCACCATAATAAGTAAAAAAAAAAGAAAAAGAAAGAGAAACAAAAAAGGAGAGAAATCTGCAGACATGGTATTAAGTTCCTAAGTATGAAAAAATAAGGAGACGAAGTTGTTTAGCCCTTGTGGTATACCAGTCTCGGGAGGCAAGGGGCTGCTCTCTCGCTTGGAGTTGAAGAAGCTCAGGATATTTTGTGTGAGGAGTTTGGACAGGTGGAATATGTTTTGGTTCTAGGTGTGGATGGTTTTTTCCAGAGAAGGAGGTCGATCTCCTCGGGACAACTGAGACTGAGCTGGGAGAGTATTAATGGATACAGGGGAGAAGCCCTAATCGCCCGAGCAGTGAACAAAAGAGAATTTCTTCCTCGAGGCCTTGTTGGAGGAAGGATTCCCGGTCAGAAACCGAATACCAGCTCGGGCGGATTAATAAAAAAATCCATAAAATGAGATCTTGAATTGGAATAGATAATAGAACAACTATGCCGTGGGTACAAGCCTAGAAAATTGAGCCACCAAGTGAAACCCTACCATTATCCTAAATGCGTTGGGCACAAACTAATGTACCAGAATCCGGTACATCTAAGACACCATCAAAATGAAAGGATGGACGGGGAGGTTTAAGGCCTAGAATTGGTCAACAAAAAAGGTTAAATGATCCTGGGGAGGTCGGGAAGCTCTCTCACCGGAATCTGGGTTTATGAAGGAGAATTCATCGGAGATAGGGAATTTGGATCGAATCTCTCGCAAAGTTTGATCACTAATGGTGGAAACTATATTATCTCGACCATCGCCGGGGGGTGGGGTGGGGATGATGTTGCCACCAGAAGAGACGCCGAGGATGATAGGTTAAGGGAGGATGAAGAAGCAGAAGCAGACATAATTGAAAATTTGCAGAGAAACGGAAAAGTACCTGGTTCTAAGAGGAGAAAAACCTTGATCGGAAAAAAAAGAAAGCGTGAAGCTCTTGAGAGAAAAATATGTACAGAGGAGGAGAAAAGTTGAGTAAACTGCTGACAAGCAAGAAATTGTGCGCTAATTAATGGTTTAATTCCGATATTTTTATGTGCTTAACATTCTTATATATATATATATAATGTATATATATATATATATATTTATTTATTTATTTTTTGCATATTTTTGATCATGAGTAGTCGAGCACCAATTGTATATTTCTTTCTTATTTTGCAGTGTTTGGTGCTGTATTAAGTGAATGCTGTTGCACAAGGAAATCGAGAGACGAGGATTGACGAATCGACGAGAGGAAACCGACGAATCAGGAGGTAGCGTCGATGGCTGGCATCGATGCCGAGGAGGGTCCACGTCGGTCGACGCAATATGCGGCGTGCGCACATGTCGGTCGATGCCAGTCGACGCTCTGTCTACGGGAAGCTGCAGTAGCGTCGATTGAAGGTCCGTCGATCGATGCAATGTCGACGATCACTCTCTGAAGCATCGATTGAAGGTGCATCGGTCAACGCACATGCTGGTCGATGCAAGCGAGCGAGGCACGTCGACGCCGAGGGCTGGCACGCGTCGATCGACGCGATGTCGACGTCGACTCGGCCGAGCTATTTTTGGAAGGAAACTTGTGCGGAAAGAAAGAAGAACCCTATATAAACCCGACCTTATTTCGTCCAAGAGATACATATAACATATCCTAGGGTTCCAAGGAGTTCCATAGAGGTTCCAAATTCATCCCAATTCATCCATACGCAAGAGAACTTGAAGATTGAAGATTCAAGACGCAAGACTCAAGTTCTATACATCGTCTCTCCTATTTTATCAAGGATTATGTTTGTTCATCTGAACCTTTTATTTTATTTTATTAACTCCATGAGTGAGTAATTCTATTATCTAGTTCTAGGGATGTTGAAATCCTCGTGAAATTATGTTTAATTAATTTATGCAATATTGTCTTTCGTTCTTCATATGCGATTGTTTGTGTTGTTCTGTTTTCAATTTATGATTGCTTAATTCTTAATTTGGCTTGATCACCTAGATTAGGGATTGGTTATCTATTGCTAAAAATAGGATTGCTTCCCGTGTAATTGTCGTAATTACTATTTCTCTGAAGCAACTAATGATTGTGAATCGTTAGGGACAACACAACATAGGTTGAATGAACCGAGCTTATGCGTTTATTGCCTAGATTAATCTATTTGCCTAATTATTAATGCATTTGTTGGGTTGAACCTAGAGAGCTTATTCTAGGTTATTCAATAATTAGATTCAATTAAAGAGCTTATTTTAATTGAGTAAACAGTAAGGGCAAATTCGAGTAGCAGAGCTTATTGCTACTTAGGGTTCTTAGTCGCATATGATGAATGGATTATGATATTGTAGTTGGTTGAATGAGTGAATCGAGGGTGGAAACTGAACTAGAACTAGACCTTTATTATTGAATTTTTCGTCAATCATTTTCTTGCTCGTTTTTAATTATTTATTTCGTTAGTTAATTTTCTTAGATTAATTCAGAATCTTAGACCCTCATATCTTTAGCTTAATAAAATACGAATAATAAAAATCTAACCACACTCCTCGTGGGTTCGACCCTTACTTATCACTGCTACTAGTTAGTAGAGAGAAGTTGAGGAAAATAAAATATTTAATTTGACACTTAACGACGAGCGGTCAAATTTTGGCGCCGTTGCTGGGGAGTGACGCGTTAAATTGTGATTTTTAGTATTTTAATAGTTTATTTTTATATTTATTACTATTTTTGTTTTGGAACAAGTTGAACTCTTGTTGAGTGTTTTCTCAGGTGAATGAACTTGAGATCATCCGGGAAGAAAGATTTGCATTACTATCCAGAAATCAACAAAATAGGTCGTGAGTTGAAGAAGAAGAAGGAGGATTCGAACTCGGAGCAGGTATTACCCAACTACATATCCGAGGATTCTTCAAGCGAGAACAAAGAACAAGAAAACGAGACAATGGCTGGTCAAGCGGAACGAACATTGAAGGAGTTGGCAAATCCCGACCTCCCACAACAACCATTGTGCATCACTTTTCCAACGGTGAACGATGCTACATTCGAGCTACGATCCGGACTAATCCATCACCTACCTTTATTCCACGGACTCACTGGCGAGGATCCGCACAAACATTTGAAGGAATTTCATGTCATCTGCACGAGCATGAAACCCGCCGGAGTCACGGATGAACAAATCAAGCTAAGGGCATTCCCCTTTTCATTGAAAGACCTAGCTAATGACTGGCTTTACTACTTACCTTCGAGATCCATCACTACGTGGGCGATGTTAGAGAGAACCTTTTTACAGAGATATTTCCCCGCATCACGAGTGGCAAATCTTCGAAAGGATATTTGTGCAGCTAGGCAGACACAAGAAGAAACGTTGCATGAGTACTGAGAGAGATTCAAAAGACTCATCGCAAGCTTCCCTCAACACCAAATGGGCGAGCAACTATTGATTCAGTACTTCTACGAGGGACTATGTCTCACTGATCGCAATATGATTGATGGGGCTAATGGAGGCACCTTGATGGACAAGACACCGACGACAGCAAAGGAACTAATATCGAACATGGCAGCCAATTCTCAGCAATTTGGCAGCCGTGATCCTTCATTGAAATCGGTGAATGAGCTGGGTATTGATTCACTACAAACCCAATTAAGTGAGTTGAAGGCCATGATGAGTGCGGGAGGAGCCCCAAAGGTTCAACCATGCGGCTTATGCGAAACATTGGAGCATGTTACTGATGACTGCCCACATTTTTACACCGTACTCGAGGCACATGTGAACGCTTTGGGAACCAAAAATGGGCAAGGGAGAAAGTACGATTCGTATCTCCATACTTTCAATCCGAGATGGGGCGACCACCCAGGCTTTAAATGGAAGGATCAGCAAGGGGGGCAAAATTTCACGAACCAAAACAACACCCGACAACAAGGGGAAAACTCGTCACTTGAAGATTTGGTGAAATCGATGGCGACAAGTTCCGCCCAATTTCAACAAGAGACCAAGGCTTTCATAAAAAACTTGGAGACAAAAATGAGTAAGATGGCTTCACAAATAAACAAATTGGATGCACAAGGCGGTGGCCTATTACCACCTCAAACCGAGGCAAATCCGAAGAATGTGAGTGCCATAACGACGCGAAGTGGCAAAAAGGTGGAAGGACCGGCCAATCCAATGCCAGAGCCGGAAAATGAAGACAAAACAGAGGAAGAAAACACGGATCCAAAACATGCTGAAAAGGGTAATCCTAAACCTTCTAATAATTTTGATAACCCCGTTGTTTCTACTCCTAGGACCGAGCCACTTCCACTTCCATCGAGAATCAAGCGCCAAGCTAAGAAAGACATGGAGAGGCAAATACGAGACGTTTTCAAGAAGGTGGAAATCACTATTCCACTTGCCGATGCGATCAAGCAAATTCCTCATTACGCCAAGTTCCTCAAGGACTTATGAACTAACAAGAGAAGATTAAAAGGAGATGAAAAGGTCCTAATGGGAGCAAACGTGTCGGCTGTATTTCAAAAGAGCTTGCCACAAAAGCGAAATGACCCGGGCATGTTTTTCATTCCATGCACGATTGGAGACATGCGAGTCGAGTGAGCCATGCTAGATTTGGGGGCATCAATAAATGTTATGCCACGCACCATTTTCGATTGTTTGAAGGTTAGGCCACTAAAGAAAACTGGAGTAGTGATCTAACTTGCCGATCGAAGCACTGCCTACCCAGATGGTGTTATTGAAGATGTCCTCGTAAAGGTGGACGAGTTGATTTTCCCAGCCGACTTCTATGTGTTGAGCATGAACGAGTTTGCATCAAAATCGCCACCTATCTTACTAGGGCGACCGTTTTTGAACACTGCTCAAACAAAGATCGACGTTACTCGAGGCACCCTAACAATGGAATTTGATGGTCACATTTGTCAATTTAATATTTTTGATGCTATGAGATTTCCTGACTGCGATAACTCCGTTTTTGCACTTGATTGTTTTGACTCTCTAGCGCAGGAATTTCTAGAAATGCACAAAAAAGATGAGCTCGAGACGACGATCACATAATGTTTGGGGAAGGACTCGTTGCTTTTGAGTTACTCTCTAACTGAGCCAACTTGGGAGGATGACGTTCAAGAGATAATGTCGGTCTTACACGCACTAAATCCAAAACCAAGAGAGGAGGATGTGAATTTCATCAAACTTCCCGAATCACACGAGAAAGCCGTACCATCTATAGTCAAGGCACTGGAGCTCGAACTTAAAGCCCTACCGGAGCACTTGAAGTATATTTTCTTGGGAGATAACGAAACACTGCCTGTGATCATTTCATCACGATTAGATAATCTACAAGAGGCATCACTGCGGCAAGTACTCAAGAATAACAAGCAGGCAATCGGGTGGACCATAGCGGACTTGCGTGGGATAAGTCCTTCCATGTGTATGCACCAAATTTTGCTCGAAGAGAATGCTGCACCATCTAGGGAACCCCAAAGACGATTGAACCCACCAATTATGGAGGTGTTAAAGAAGGAGATTCTGAAGCTGCTGGACGTTGGGGTGATTTATCCCATTTCTGATAGTCGGTGGGTGAGCACGACTCAAGTAGTTCCAAAGAAATCGGGGGTCACGGTGGTTGAAAATCAAGAAGGCGAATTGGTTCCAACAAGGGTGCAAACGGGATGGCGAGTTTGTATTGATTATCGTAAGCTGAACGCCATGACTCGCAAGGACCATTTTCCTCTTCCATTTCTTGACCAAATGATTGAGAGGTTGGCGGGTCATTCATACTACTGCTTTTTGGATGGCTACTTGGGATATTTTCAAATCCCTATAGCACCCGAGGATCAAGAGAAGACTACCTTCACATGCCCTTTCAGCACGTTTGCCTATCGCCGCATGCCATTTGGACTTTGCAATGCACCGGCCACATTCCAGCGATGTATGGTGAGTATCTTTTCAGAATATATTGGCGAGATCATAGAGGTCTTTATGGATGACTTTAGCGTTTATGGCAATTCTTTCGAGGTATGTCTTGAGAACTTATCTTTAATTTTGAAACGTTGTGTCGACACGAACCTTGTATTAAATTGGGAAAAATGTCATTTTATGGTGGAAGAAGGTATAGTTTTGGGACACATTGTTTCGTTGAAGGGTATAGAAGTCGAAGTCTAAGATTGATACTATCGATGCGTTGCCTTACCCTGCCAATGTGCGGGAAGTTCGTTCTTTTCTTGGCCATACAGGATTTTACAGGAGATTTATCAAAGACTTTTCAAAGATCGCATCGCCACTTTGTAGGCTCTTGCAAAAAGATGTGGAGTTTAAGATCGATGACGACTGCAAGAAGGCCTTTGACACACTGAAGGCACGGCTAACCACTTCTCTAGTTATCCAACCGCCGAGGTGGGACCTACCATTCGAGATCATGTGCGATGCGAGCGACTATGCTGTGGGAGCTGTGCTAGGGCAAAGGGTAAATAAAGCAACCCATGTGATCCATTATGCATCGAGGACCTTGAACCCCACCCAAGAAAATTATACTACCACGGAGAAGGAGCTTCTAGCTATTGTGTTTGCCCTTGAGAAGTTCCGTTCATACATCATTGGATCAAAGGTGGTGGTTTTCAGTGATCATGCGGCCTTGCGGCATCTACTTACGAAGAAGGAGATGAAGCCACGACTCATACGGTGGATTTTACTACTCCAAGAATTCAATTTGAAAATCAAGAACAAGAAGGGAGCCGAGAATACCGTGGCCGACCACCTCAGTCGATTAGTGCACGTGGAGGATGAGCTACAACTTGACGAGAGATTTCCGAACGAGCAGCTACTTGCAGTTTAACACGTGGATCCTTGGTATGCTGACTTGGTAAATTTTCTAGTTGCTCGTGTACTTCCAACAGGATTGACAAAAGCAAGGAGGGACAAGCTGAAGAGTGATGCAAAGTATTATATGTGGGACGATCCATACCTTTGGAAGCATTATGCTGATCAAGTCATTCGAAGGTGCGTTCCCGAATCGGAGTTCCAAGCTATTCTATCATTTTGCCATTCTCATGCATGTGGAGGACATTTTGGGTCAACGAGAACTGCACATAAGGTACTTGATAGTGGTTTTTATTGGCCATCCCTTTTTCGAGATGCATATGAATTTTGTAGGTCATGTGATAATTGTCAACGTACGGGGAACCTTTCACGAAGGAACCAAATGCCCCAAGCACCCATAATGGTTTGTGAGATTTTTGATGTATGGGGCATCGAATTTATGGAGCCCTTCCCAAATTCATTCAAGAATATTTATATTTTACTTGCAGTGGATTATGTGTCCAAGTGGGTGGAAGCGAAGGCCACGCCATCTAACGACTCGAAGGTTGTTGCACGATTCATTAAATCTCGTATCTTCTCAAGGTTCGGGATCCCTCGAGCTATGATAAGCGATCGTGGCACTCACTTTTGTAACAATACGGTGGAGGCGTTGCTCCGGAAGTACGGGGTGGCTCATAGGCTTTCTACAGCATACCATCCACAAACAAATGGGCAAGCCGAGACCTCAAATCTAGAAATCAAATCTATTTTAGAAAAGACCGTCAATGCGAACCGTAAGGATTGGAGCATCAAGCTGAAATATGCACTGTGGGCGTATCGCACGGCGTATAAGACACCAATTGGGATGTCCCCGTATCGCCTCATTTTTGGGAAACCATGTCACTTGCCAGTGGAGCTTCAACACAAGTCGTTTTGGGCCATGCAGCAATGCAACTTTGATTTTGATGGAGCGGGCGTGCAAAGAAAGCTGCAACTACGAGAGTTGGAGGAAATTCGGAACGAGGCGTTTGAAAATTCATTGATCTATAAAGAGAAGACAAAGGCGTTCCATGATTTGAAGATTTCGAGGAAATAATTTTTCGTAGGCGAGAAAGTGCTACTTTTTCATTCTCGCCTTAAGCTATTTCCCGGTAAGTTGCGTTCAAGGTGGGTTGGACTGTTTGTTGTCACCCACATTTTCCCGCATGGTGCGGTGGAGATTTTTAGTCCAAATACAAATAAGACGTTCAAGGTGAATGGACACCAACTCAAACCATATTATGATGGGTTTCGCGCTATTGATGAGGAACGGATGGAGTTGGAAACACCACCTACGACTTGATTAAGGGACTAAGTCGAGCCAACGACTTTAAACAAAAGCGCTTGTTGGGAGGCAACCCAATGTTTACTTGTTTATTTTCTATTTTCTATTTTCTTTTCTTTTATTTCTCTTGCAGCTTTGGAGGCGATGACGTGTTTTGGATGCTTGGGCCACTCTTCAAGAAACGAGTGTCATAATCGATAGGATCAAGACCCCCCGACATTTACCCGGGTGATTTCTCTTCCTACTCTTCCCCTAATAATATGTGTGATGTGCTTGTTCTTGTTTTGTGTTCGCTTGAGGACAAGCTAAGATTTAAGTTTGGGGGAGTGGGTTATTGAGGAGATTTGTGCTAAATATTGATAAATTTTAAAAAAAAATTGTGATAAATCCCGGGGGATTGAAAAGAAATTGGTTAAGAGTACTTGCTTGAATTGACTATGAACTACGTTTCGGTTAAAGTCTTTAGTCGTCATTTGATTTAGAGGTCAAGGGTACGCATGTTAGTACTTTTGTGATCCATTTGTGGGGCGTCAATTCTAGATTATTGCGTTGTTGATGTGTATTTGTGGTTGCCATACTCAATACGAATTGTGTGGGGCCTTGAAGTTGGCGTTTGTGTGAAATTATCTCGTTAGTAGAAACAGAAGTCAATTAAAGTCCGGTTGGGGTATACCGGCATGGTGTAAGTAGAAAAGTGAAAAAAAATCAAAAAGAATTGAGATGCTGAAACAGCTGCCTATCTGTATTTATCAAGTGCATTCGCTTACAAATTCTAAGAGCGAAGTCCAATGAAGATGCTAGTAGCTCAACAAATTCATGCACATGTTCAAAAGGCGCATCATATTATCAAATTCTCAAACATGGCGGAGGTGAACCCAACAAATCAAACACCAAATCAAGACGACCCTCCTATCCAGCGCCTTATCATCATTTTGGAGTCAAGAACAGTAGTGCGGAGCTGCGGGCCTCAATTGAAAAAAAAATAATAATAAAAATAAATAAATAAAAGGGAGAGGATGAGATATTTGATCGTGACCAACAATGGATAGAGTCGAACTATTGAGTAGCGAGGTGAGACCATAATACACTGACATGACGTGTATGAAAAAGGGTTGCCAAGCTGCTGGGATCACCTAGGCCAATACATGAAATGCTTGCGTTTTCGAGAAATATGATGGTGTATAGAGTCCGGATGAGTTCATTTAGCCAATTTGAGTGACTTACTTATATTTTGTTTGTCCTATGCTTTAAATTCTAATGTTGCTTGAGGACAAGCAAGGTTTAAGTTTGGGGGATTTGACAAGCGAGAAATTCTGCACTAATTAACGGTTTAATTCCGATATTTTTATGTGCTTAACATTCTTATATATATATATATATATATATATATATATATATATATATATATATATATATATATATATATATATATATATATATATATATATATATTCATTTTTCGCATATTTGTGATCATGAGTAGTCGAGCACCAATTGTATACTTCTTTCTTATTTTGCAATGTTTGGTGCTGTATTAAGTGAATGCTGTTGCACATGGAAATCGAGAGACGAGGATTGACGAATCGACGAGAGAAAATCGGCGAATCAGGAGGTAGCGTCGATGGCTCGTATCGATGCCGAGGAGGGTCCGCATCGGTCGACACTATATGCGGCGTGCGCACGCGTTGGTCGACGCCAGGTCGACGCTCTGTCGATGGGAAGCTGCAGTAGCGTCGATTGAAGGTCCGTCGATCGACGCGATGTCGACGATCACTCTCTGAAGCGTCGATTGAAGGTCCGTCGATCGACGCAATGTCGACGATCACTCTCTGAAGCGTCGATTGAAGGTGCGTCGGTCGACGCACATGCTGTTCGACGCAAGCGAGTGAGGCGCATCGACGCCGAGGGCTGGCATGCGTCGATCGACGTGATGTCGACGCCGACTCGGCCGAGCTATTTTTGGAAGGAAACTTGCGTGGAAAGAAAGAAGAAACCTATATAAACCCGACCTTATTTCATCCCAGAGAGACATATAACATATCCTAGGGTTCCAAGGAGTTCCATAGAGGTTCCAAATTCATCCCAATTCATCCATACGCAAGAGAACTTGAAAATTGAAGATTCAAGTTCTATACATCGTCTCTCCTATTTTATCAAGGATTATGTTTGTTCATCTGAACCTTTTCTTTTATTTTATTAACTCCATGAGTGAGTAATTCTATTATCTAGTTCTAGGGATGTTGAAACCCTCGTGAAACTATGTTTAATTAATTTATGCAATATTGTCTTTCGTTCTTCATATGCGATTGTTTGTGTTGTTCTGTTTTCAATTTATGATTGCTTAATTTTTAATTTGGCTTGATCACCTAGATTAGGTATTGGTTATCTATTACTAAAAATAGGATTGCTTCCCGTGTAATTGTCGTAATTACTATTTCTCTGAAGCAACTAATGATTGCGAATCGTTAGGGACAACACAACATAGGTTGAACGAACCGAGCTTATGCGTTTATTGCCTAGATTAATCTATTTGCCTAATTATTAATGCTGTTGTTGGGTTGAACCTAGAGAACTTATTCTAGGTTATTCAATAATTGGATTCAATTAAAGAGCTTATTTTAATTGAGTAAACGGTAAGGGCAAATTCGAGTAGCAGAGCTTATTGCTACTTAGGATTTTTAGTCGCATATGATGAATGGATTATGATATTGTAGTTGGTTGAATGAGTGAATCAAGGGTGAAAACTGAACTAGAACTAGACCTTTATTATTGAATTTTTCGTCAATCATTTTCTTGCTCGTTTTTAATTATTTATTTCATTAGTTAATTTTCTTAGATTAATTCAGAATCTTAGACCCCCATATCTTTAGCTTAATAAAATACGAATCATCACAATCTAACCACACTCCTCGTGGGTTCGACCCTTACTTATCACTACTACTAGTTAGTAGAGAAAAGCTGAGTAAAATAAAATATTTAATTTGACGTTTAACAATGAGCGGTCAACTACGAAATAAGAAAAGGGATAGGCTTTGAAAATGAACTTTTAGGAAAAAGAGGATTTGGCGGGATTTATGCATTTAATGCGTGTCAGGGTACAATACTGGATAAGACACGTTGTGAATCTCAACCACTGGGACGGAATACGAGGCGTTACAAGTCACCCCCAAGGGATACAACCTGATTTGAAAAGGAGGATTTGGCAGGATCCGTGCATCTAATGCGTGTCAGAATACAACACTTGAAAAGACATGCTAAGAATCCCAATCGTCAAGGGTTGAATCCAAGACTTTACAGCTCACCCCAACCATTCAGGTGGGGTGGTGGTGGTGCTACTGATTGATACGACCTATTCATGAGTGGTCTGATCTGATGGCAAGACACAAGACAACTTTGGTAAAAGATGGTTGGGATGAGCTGAACTGATGTCACAAGAAAAATGAGAGATAGGCTTATAGCTTGATGAGACTTGTCCTGACCTGACCTAAAACTCCTGGGTAAAATCCTATAATGCAGATCAAATCGGGAATTTAGAGGAGCTAATGGATGATCTGGTTGGTTTTCCATGAGGAAACTTCCTGGACAGGTCTTCCCAACGGGAAGTGATCTGATCAGGTCGTTCTGAGTAACGGCCAAGATTTGCGAGTTTGTTTCCAGGATCTCGGAAAGGCCCCACCTGGTGAGGGTTATAAATGTCTCGGACTCAAGGCAGAAAAATGTATGACCTTCTGAGCATTCTCAATTGGATTATTCCAATACAAAAACTGCTTAACTGACTCAAGTATCGGAGAGGTTTCCACCGGAAATCCCCTCCGGTATTCCTTTCTAACGTATTTTTGGTGAAGCAGGTCAGGATATTCTCAGGGAAGAAGCAGGCGTTCTCGGTCCAATTATTTTTAGGGCGAAACAGTTGGTAAACAAGAAGAAAGATACAGGAGAGAAGAAGAAAGGTTTGGTAAAAGATAAGAAAGCTTCAGCCTTGATTAAGGAGAAGAAAGGCTTGACAAAATATTTTGTATTAGTTTTTGTAAAATAATGTATTTGTTTATGTAATATAATGTATTGGGTTTGTAATAAATGTATGGTTTTGTTATGCAATCACAAAAGTTATGAACTGTGATGTTTTGTCTAAAAGTAAGTATTTTTTGATCTTGTTGTTTATTTTTTTGGTGATTGGTGGAACAAATTTAGGATCTTTTTGCTAGATTTTTGGAATCGATGAGATTTTTTAACCTAATGGTCCCCACTTGAAAACCTTTTGTATTAGTTTTTTTATAATAAGGTATTGATTTTTGATAAGAAGTATTGGTGTTTCAAAATGAATAATATTATATGTTTGTCAAATATGAAGCACAAACACATCAAATTAGGACTTCATATTTGAATTTTTGAGTCCCCATTTTTTGTAAATCCTTGACAAAATATTTTGTATTAGTTTTTGTAAAACAGTGTATTGGTTTATGTACTATAATGTATTGAGTTTTTGTAATAAATGTATGGTTTTGTTATACAATCACAAAACTTTTCCTATAATTAAGTAGTTGTTTATGTATTATAAGTTAAGATTTTTTTTTTTTGCAATAAGATGTGTTGAGTTTGTTATATAACGTATTTTATTTTTTGAACACACTGCAAATATATAAACCAGTACGATTGAACAGAAAGACCAATACGCTTGAATACAAAAATCAATACACTTATCAAATACAAGAAGAAAATATCATAAAGTATGAAGATAGAAACAATTAAATATCACATTATCAAAATATAAATTTACACCAGTTAATGTGAGTACATCTATAAATATAAATATTCAACAACTACCGTTATGCTAAAATAACCGAGGATTGGGAGTTTTAGAATCAAACTCCTTTGATTGACTTGATCCATTTGATGTGTTACTGATTGTTTTGCATGTAATTGTGGTGTTTGTCTCGTGTCTTTAATTAGGATTTTATGTTAATTTTAGTAGTTTTTGAGTCGTGTTTTGTTAGGTTTTCACTTGTTTTCTTGTTTTTTGATCTTTTCGTATTTYTTGTTGATTTT
The DNA here is from genome assembly GCA_014905375.1 of Phtheirospermum japonicum. Taxonomy (NCBI): domain Eukaryota; kingdom Viridiplantae; phylum Streptophyta; class Magnoliopsida; order Lamiales; family Orobanchaceae; genus Phtheirospermum; species Phtheirospermum japonicum. Next base: position 640,461 of record BMAC01000667.1, read on the forward strand.
ATACTTAAAATGGCTAAATTGAGTTCAATTAATTTGTGTATGGGGGTTATTTGTGTTAGGTTTTGATAAGAAGGCAAAAAGAAGGTGAAAATTGGCCCTTGGCTCGATTCAGCTTGAGCCAAGGTGAGTCCCGCGCACAGCTGCTCGGCATCTGCCGGCCACGCCCGCCCAGTCCCG
>BMAC01000667.1:669369-698367 GCA_014905375.1 Phtheirospermum japonicum
AGATAAAAATTATATATCTTTTTCAAATATAAGATTTTAAAACAAAGATTTAATATTTATATTATTTTAATTTGCCCCCCAAATTATAATTTTTTTTGCACTTTACCCCCCAAATTATAAGATTCTTTCACTTTGCCCCCCAACTGCCCGCCGATGGAATTTAGAAGGAATATTCCGCCGGAAATAAAGTCTGGGGACAACGTCGAAAATTATTGTACATCAGTGGGCAAAGTGGAACAAAAAATATTTTGGGGGGCAAAATAAAAAATACTGCATACATTGGGGGGCAAAAAAAATTAGCCCAAAATTTTTCCAGAGTATAGAACTAATAAAATTCAGGAGGCTAGTGAAGTTTGGGAGACACATAAATATAAAAATTTGTTTGGACAAAAATATACATTTATTACATTAAATATTTTATTTCTATTTGAATATATAAAACAACATGTTCTTTACATCCATGTAAAACGTACACAGGAATATATCCAATTACTCAGTCAAATTCTTCCCTACCCCTATTTTCCATTTTCGACTTTAGTAATTTTTTTCTTAAAGCCCATTAAGATCCTAGAGTCAAAGGTCATAGATAAAACACTTATTATACAGTTAATCCCTATCCTATTGATAAAAAGTACGCAATTATTGAACATCCATTAATTTGAGTGTAAGCTGGTTTTGGCCGAACAAATCTCCAACACCTACTGTGATTGTGTCGCAGACAACTACTTAATGATCAATTTGTGTTCATAGAAATTAACCAGTTATTTTGAGTGACAACATGGAATTAACAAAATATTAAAAAAAAAAAAACCCTTCTTGAAAATCTTAAAGTTGGGTATATCACCTCACAAAAATATAGGTCAAAGTTCCTTTTCTCTAGATATTGTCTTTGTTCGTTGATAATGTAAAATTTTATGAAATACGATGAGGGAACAAAGGATTATATTAAAGAACGACCCACAAAATTATTTACCTAATTTGTTAAAAAGAGATTTTGATTACGTTTGGGCAATACCAAATCAATTTTCGTACATAATTTTTTTATAGGTTTACGATTATATCAATAGATTATTATAACAAAAAAAAAAAATCCTAATTACAAGTTTACACAAACTTCTTAAAATACCCCAAAAAATTAAGCGTGTAATGGATGTACTTCAAACTCCACAGTACAAAAATAATGTCATATATATATATATATATATATATATAAATAACGCATGCTTTAGTAGCAATAACGTGCGACAACTTGTTTGGTTTCAATTTGCAATAATTTCTTAGAAATCTGAAACAGCTTTGTACATGCATGTACCTACAAGACTACAGATACATGTGCATTTAAAAGACTTCAAGTATATTGGCGATATTCGATCTTCTTAATTTAGATTCAAATTTCAGTTTTAATCTATTACTAAAAAACTAGTGCTTGTTTGGTTTTCTTTCCAGATTCTTTTTTCGATTTTCAGTAGTTTCAATGTAGCTTTATTGTTTTCGTGTTGAAAAATGAGTCACCACAATAGAATTTTGAGCAACAGATAACAGACTCCGTAAATTGTGGTGTTTCTTTTTAGAAGTTAGCACAGCACAAGTTCAAAGTCATTATCGCGTGAAATGTTTAGGCAGATACTAACATCTAAGTTGATTGCTATATGCTTCGAATTTCAAAGAAAGAATTTTACCGATGATATATATTATATAATATCAATGCAGTTTATATCCAGAGAGTGATAATTGATACGTGATAGTCCATTGATGCGACCAAAATCACCAACGAAAGAAAATAATAACTTGAAATATGCGTTAGGCGACATGATAGCCCTCCAAAAAGATCCTAACGACCTGATCAACCTGTAAAACAGAATTTAAGTTGGACAGCCTCGGCGTAGGCCCTCCGATACTTAAGTCAGATATTTTTCGAAAGAGATATGCGAGAGCTCAAAACGTAGGATATAAAATCAACTCAAAGAAAAAAGTGAGGTTTGAGTCCTCTTTATATAGATAAGAGATGTGTTCCCAATCTAGGGTTCCCCTCTCCTACTATAACTATAATAGCATAAATAGTGACCGACTTATAATTAGGATTATGCTAAATTACAATAAATATTAGAACTCTTGCTAAATAACCATAATAACCATGAGTCAATAACCATATCCATGCCTTTAGTCCACCGATACCCCATACAATAATCCATATTAGCCCACCAGGGCTCAAGACCATGTTAACCATAAAACCCAGTTCTCAATACCGAGCTGTTATAATGCCATTTACTTAATAAGAGCTCGCCACCCTTATAAGGTTCGCCACTCCTACACAAGAACTCGCCCTCCTACCTGAAAGCTCGCCACTCCTACCTGAGAGCTCGCCAACCTCAAAACAGCTCGCCCTCCTATAAAAAGATTACACCTTCTAAAAGGGGAGGTCTCTTCCTCAATCCCTGCAAACCTGCATGTTTACCGACCTGAACATGTCATATCAGCTAGTCCCCTACATTATACTTGATTGAGGTAGGAAATCAAGTTGAATGTAATCATGAGTAATCCCAAAAGTCAATCCAACGCACCTCTTGGTAAAGCGTGAAAACCAACAAACGTCACTTCAAACTCAAAAATATTAAATGCATACTGTTGTTGTGTCGGACACGCGTCACAAGCCCATTCCCTCGTAATATATTTATTCTGGTGGGCCAGAAAATGAAAGGCCCAAAATAAATCCTACCAACCTCTGCGTCGTCCAAAAAACCTTCATGTCTTCTCAGATTAACGCCATTCCCAATAAAGACACCTTTTCACTTTTGTCTCTTGATATTTCAAAAGAATACAAACAATCATTCACCATTTCACTTGTGGCCTTGGAGACCATGAAGTGTCCTCGAAATGAGGATCTCAACTGCGCCATGAAAAGACTGAGTGACGTGGTAATGATCGATACCATCTCAACGGAGCTTCGTCAAGCGTCATGGAGAACATGCAGCACCGGTATGTGTCGGATGCGCTGAGCATGTCCATATAGTTTTGATAGTGACTCAATTGCGAATTGGGATCAGTACTTCTTTGTACAAAGAGATAATGGGAAGAATTTGTAGCTTGCCTGCTAGTGGTTCTGAGAGGAGTTAGACGGAGAACGTCGATTTGTCATCACATGCCACGCTGATCATTGCTGGTCACGAAAATGGATAAGTATTTTAGATCAAGGGGGAGGTTTTCTTAGCCTCTAACTCGGATATTCGTTGCTTCAGGTATTACAGCTCTTTAGATTCGTTGTTTAGCTTCTGTTGTGGGGAAACGCTCACGTTTACGTTACTTTTTCCATTAACCGACCTCGTGGGGAGGTCTTCCTGTGCTTTTTTGGCTGGCTTTCTGAGCCGAGCAAAAACATTTGAGGAGAAGAGAATGTGAGAAGTCGTGCGATGGGAGGTGTATCGAGCCTGCTCTTGGCATTCAGCTCGACCTCTTAATTCAACTTTCTCTTTCCGTTCTTTCTAGCTGCATCTCTGATGGGGTCTGATTCCAACTGTCCTTCTAGAAGGTCAGCGTTCTTGTGATTGCCGACCAAAGCTTCCAGCGTTAAGATCAATTTTGATGCCTTCCTAATCATTTCCTTGAATTCTTTAGCAAAGGCGGAGTGTTGCATGAACGATCGCACCTGATCTGGGTCAAGCTCGTTTGGACCCAATTTAACAGTGTTTTCCTGATGTTCTTTTCCATGGTTTCTTCTCTAGCTTTTTGAAGGACTCTGGTGATGAATAGGTTTGAAAAACTCCTTCCTATATTTTTTTAACAACAAAAGTCAACCATAGTGGAGGGATGATGATCAGATCCTCATGAAAAAATAAAAACTGGACAAAAAAAGAAAATAAACACAAAGAGCTGATTGAGCGATTGGAACTGTAGATCACAAGAAACCTCCTTCTAGCACCATTTTGTTTAAGATAAGAGTATCCTAAGAAATCTCAACATACAAAATAAGGATATTAGCAACAAAACAAGTAAAGAATGAGTAGGAAAAAGTGCATAATTTTTATTCCTAAAATTTGGGTCGATCGGCCCTGGCCGGATCCTTTTACAACTGTTTGATCTCTTGATAAAAATCTCTCTATGTGTTTCTCTCTCTAAAAATTGGGATCCATTGGATACTTATCTCTTTCTTATTGGTTGATCAGTTTCTATGGGAATAAGCTAACCTAAAAAATCCTAATCCTGATTACATTTCCACCGCCTTAGTGCTGACCTCATCTATTTTCTACGCCGAATAAGTCCTGAAATACTATTCTGGTCCTATGATCGACACCTCCAACTTGGCAATAACATGACTAGGAGAGGCTTAACTGAGCAGACCATGAACATGTCATAAGTGCATGCTCTGTACGGCAATAGCATTTCTGGTCGGCATTTGCTGGCCAACAAAGGCTCCATGGTACGTCGTGTCGGAGAAACCATCCTGGTCGATAGTGACCTTCCAGGTTGGCAACTCAGAATTCCTGGTAGGCAGTGACTGGACGACGAAGGTGCCATGCATCGTGTCGGAGAAATCCATCCTTATCTGTGGTGACATTCCAGGTCGGTAGCCTGGAATTTCTGGTCGGCGGTGACTGGCCGATGAAGGTGCCACACATCGTGTCGGAGAAAGCCATCCTGGTTGGTGGTGACATTCCAGGTTGGTAGCCCAAAATTCCTGGTCGGCAGTGACTGGCTGGTAAAGATGCCATGCATCATGCCGGAGAAAGCCATCTTGGTCGGTAGTGACATTACAGGTCGGCAGCCTAGAATTCCTAGTCAGTGGTGCCTGGCCGGTGAAGGTGCCACGCATTGTGTCGGAGGAAGCCATCCTGGTTGGCGGTGACAATCCAGGCCAGCAGCCTAAATTTCCTGGTCGATGGTGACTGGCCGACAAAGATGACATGCATCATGTTAAATAAAAACATCCTGGTCGGCGGTGACATTCCAGGTTGGAAACCCAAAATTCCTGGCTGGCGAAGGTGCCACAGTGTGTCGTGTTGGAGAAAACCACCTTAGCCGAACATAACACTTCTGGTTGGCGGTATCTAGCTCGACGGGAGCTACCCTCGTAATGCGTATTCTCATCTAGTCAAAGGTGGACCCTTAACACGATTGTCGAGATCATTAGTGGCACGGAAGCTGAGGTCATCAACTGTATGACATTCAAGCTCGTCAGTGGCACGACAGCCGAGGTCGTTAGTAGCACGACAGTTGAGGATGCCAGGTTGTTGTACCTTTTTCACGTTCTTGGTCGGCTGAGTGGGTTTTCTAGGTCGGCCGCTTCTAGATTAATCTGACCCCGTTGTTCGGATTTCAGGAAGGATCGGTTCACCTTGTCAATCCTGTCGAGAATTGATCTATCCGAATCAGTTTAGTTCCGTTTTTTTTCCTTTGTGGTCTTCGGGGCAATATCAACCATAAACACCATTAACTAATTGTATTTACTTGAAACCTTTTTAATTACTTCGTATTCACTAACTAAAAAAAAATAGCTTTTATAGAAAACTCTCCACCTAATATCAATCCAATCTATTTAACCACAAAAGGTTTTTCAAATCTCAACTAATAAGAAGTTTTATAAGGCTTCTCGAGAGCATAAGATAAGCTTGTGGCTATCAAATAATGGGATTTAAAGCTCAATGAGTCTGACTATGGATAATTTATTTTGTAGTAGTTTTTGTATATGGCTGGAATCGGATTTTCAGAAAGTTGTCTAAATCATTTTCAAGTCAGTTCGTACACTTGCAACCTTGAAACAAAACCAGAGAAAGTTCTAAAGAGATACACACACAATCAATAATTCACACAAGAAAGAAAATGACTGTTTATTCTGATTAATTAGTCAAAAAGGTACAAATATCATAAGATGTCATTTTTTTCTCAAAACAAGAAGATAAAGATATTTTATTTAGGGTATACCAACCTCGTTCTAGCATGTGTTTTATAAACATAGAGATTCTTTGAATATCAACTTATCTTTAACACATCATCAACACAATCATAAAATAGGTGCATATAAATGCAATTTCATCAAAATAAGATTAAATATTACAGATCTAGTAAATCATATTTTCTTTTATTTATAACTCTAAAAATTAATTAATCGAGCAAATAAAAGGAAAATAAGAAAAATGAAAATAAATTAAAAGCAACTAATGTAATTTTATATGAAATGCAAAAAATAAAAACGTAATACACATCCATGGTAAGACACACTCCATCCCCCTAGACTTATTTTCTACTAATTAGTAAGAAATTTGAAAGAAAATGAGTGGCTTACTTTGGTCGTGACTCACAAAACACTGCGAGTCAATTTTGGCGGGCATATTCATTCCGGGCGATATGGAAGTTGTTCATTTGCTGCATAATTCTCATCCGACTTGATTCTCGTGAACCTCATCGACACGTTCCCCCAACCTATCGATCCAATTGGAATTATGCTCCTCCCTCATCCGACATCGTGAGGATCCCACCTCGTCATCGTTGGGCCTCGGGACTTCACACTCTCTTCAAAATATTTCATATGCTAGTAATTCCACTTCACTATTTTTTTTAATTAAATCATAAGATATGACCAATAATGAACTTTTGGACACTGACTTATTCAGGTTTTGACACGAATGACATGGATACTTTGGCTGTGATATGGTGATCCATATTATAAGAAATGAACATGGACATTTTTTATTTTGAGTGAAACAAGAAATGAGAAAGAGATCTGATGCACATTATAGTTTCGACCTAATGCTATTCAATTATAGCCAGTGCATTCTAAAGTACCAGGAGCAGCACATGCATTCATATCTCAAAGATACGTCACTCATTTTTTCAAAACTCGTTCCGTAAAAAATTGTATGATTGAGACCTGCATATGCTAAAGATACAAGGTATAATATTCCATTCTTATAATTGATAATAAGTGATACATGTGGACATTACCATTCAAAATGCGGACCATTCAAGTATTTTATAATTTTAGTCGATGCTTTAGCACATATTATTCATACAAATGTTACATTTGCAAAACTTATTTCACATTTAGTATGATTCAGGACTCACTACCCTTATACAACATCCAAGACTTATAATTCTAGAGAGTTTATATCAAAAGTATTTAATTTCTATTGCAAGTCAATAGAGGTTGATGTAAAGAATCTAGTACCCTAATGTGCATATATAATAAGTTCTAAAAGAAGACACCGTCAAAAAGATATAGATGGTAACTAAAACAATATTTTATGCGCACTCATGTTTTTATCTCTGCACAAGGTTATGCAATGTTGCACGCAGATCTTACTTATTCATTTATAAACCTCTGCTAACTAAATATTTTTGCGTACTAGTTGGTAACTGGATATAAGCCTGATAATTCATACCTACGCATATTTGGTTACGTAGTATATGTGCCTATTGCGCCCCCACAGGGCATTCATATGGGTTTCTAATGATGATTAAGCATTTATGTTGTATATGAATCTCCAACTGTTATCTACTGTTTGAAACCTTTGACAAACGATCTCTTTACTACTAAATCATTGGATTTGTCACTTAATGAGATAGTCTTCAATCGTTAAGGGGAGATAAGAAAAAGTGTTTTCTAAACGGATCAACAGGAATTGTTTCACACTCTGTCTCATTCTGATCCCCGCATTTTACAATATAAAGTGAAAGTAAAGTAAAATGAATAGTTGATTTTCAAAGCATATGAGATTCAATTTCTAAAGTGCCGATATAATATATATACTAGCTGCAAATGTGTCTACAAGGTTAAAAGTCCTCGTAAGGTACGGGGGGAGGTCACTTGGTTCGATCGATACCCGCTAATGGAATAAGAAGGCAGGTACAACACAACTCACTAAGTGGATTTAACATCGTTTTTCTTTTTACATTTAACATCGGTTTTGAACCGATGTTAAAAGTCACGTCATTTTGTAAAACCGATGTGGAAAGATATGATCTTTCACATCGGTTCTTAAAAACCGACGTGACATGTTCCATGTTAAAAATCGATAATAAATGTATGACATCGGTTTCTTGAAAACCGATGTGGTTACTTAAATTTTATTTTAAAAAGCAGAATATGTATTTGTTCCATCCACCTTATATAAACAATATTTTTGGCACAATCATCTTAATATCAACATTAAATAACACTTACATACAATAATTAGGTAATCCCAATAATTTAACAACATAAAAGAAATACAATGTTCAGGAGTCTTACATTTCTAGAATTTCAAAATAATTTAAATCTTGTCCTTATACAAATATCTAAAGTATAACTATAATTGCCCAAAATCCCTTCTTAATGTTCAACATTAAGAAAAATCATTGTTTCATTTTCTTCGCTCAGTCATTTGAGCTCACAAATACCAAGAATAAAAAAAATTTAAATGATGCTAAACAATAAACAGATGACATACAAGGCACATAAACTGCAATTAAAATGAGTAGACATTTTCCCGTGATTTAACTGAGAGCAATTAAAATCATGAGGTACCAAAACTGCAAAGTTGAGTATGCAATCTCCCAATCCTCACTTGGAAATGCTACGCAAATGTAAACACATATTATAACTAAAATGAATTAATAGTTCTATGCAAGCTTCGTTACTTACAATTCTGAATAAGAATCATACATGTGGTGCACCAACTCTCCAAGGTCACTTTGGGAATCTCTCATTATATTCTGTGTATTTTGGGGAAAGGTATATAGGAAACGTCTAGGTGGATATTGCTTATGTTTAGTTCTGTTTGGTGAATGTACTCTGGACTGTAATGGTTAGGATACGTTGAAATATTTTGGTGCATGAGAGGGTTGCGTTGAAGCAAAATGCACTGAGCAATGTTTAGTAATGTTTGGTATTATATCAGGTGAATGAAAATGATAAAGAACCAAACATAGCCTTGAATTATGAAATTGTCAAAAACACGAGATCTGACCTCAAGAGAGCATCTGCTAGTGCAAGTGCTTCGGTGTTTGCATCCACAATCATAAAGGGTGCCTAGCAAACAAACAGACTGGTTATTTTATCTAACTCCATTCATCAAATAAAAAATAAAATAAGCAGGAAAAAGAAGTCCTTCCTTGAGAAACCCAATTCTGCACAGTAAAACCTGCGGCAGCCCCTGAGAGAGGAACACCAAAATGTAAAAGATCAATGGTTGTCCGTTATCATACAAATTTTATAAGTATCATATCCTAGTTGTGTTTGGAAAGTGACCTTAGTGACTCTTACTCAGGTTACCTCATCTATATTCTTTTGATGATTATGAATAAAATAAGATTCAGTACCTCAAATAAAATTTGTTAAAACAAAAACTGACAATTAAAATAACCTACTACTATCATATGGTTTACCTCGTGTCGACTCACAAGCTCAATCAGAACTTCATCAGCCAGATCAAATGAACTTGCAAACTAATAATATCAAGTAAAGAAGGCATGAAAAATTTGCTTTCCAAACCCAAATTCTTTTTTTTTTTTAATTATACCTGCAAGGAACTGAAAACAAAGTTGAAAAGTGGATGGGCAGGATAAGATACCGGAGGAATCTCCAAAAAGCACCCAGCTCGAACCTTAAAATATGAAAATAAACTTTGATGGAGATGAAATACTTCAATTGATAAGTAAGAAAGAAAGTGGATCAAACTGCATAGTATACCATTTATAAATCAATCGCAACCTCAAGTTTGAATCACTATTTTTTCTTGTATACTAAAAGGACCCACACTTGTTGCCAATAGGTAGATCTATTATTCTTCCTTAATAAAATATTATAAAAAAATAGAAAATGTGTTGAAACAACAATCATTTATACCTGCTAAATAATAGTTAGGCAATAAGTCCACAAAAATCAACAAAATCCTTCACCTCTATAATATCACATTGCACGATAAACGCCTCTTCCGCTACTATCCAGTCTTTACCGTCGGATTTCACTTGATACGACGAGTCCACATTTGCCAAAAAATGAGTAACTTCAACTTACAAAGGTGCCATGCACAAAAGGAAAAGGACACTTACCTTGGAACAAGTGTAGACTAACAGAGTCATCCAGTCAAAATTTTGTAAAGATGTTTTCTGCTGATCGTAGCTGCTTCCTGTAGGAAAAATATCAATGGCGGCATAAGTTGCATTTCATAATGTCTCGACCCGCCACAGTGTTTACATATCCCGGGATCTCCAATCTCTCCGGAAGCCAATAGAGGCTTTCCACCTTAGGAATATCTGCGTAAAACAAGCAGACTTTTAGCAAAGGCAAATAATAAATAAATATACAATAGGAATTAAAGACTACCCATTTATACATAAATAAATGATACTAAAATGGTGAATAATTAAAAAAACTACCCTTGAAATTTGTCTAAATCCCCCCCCAAAAATGGACAGGAACAACTCTTGAGGTTACACTCGCCTTACATTTTGCACTCTATAGTTAATTGAGCTAACAGAAACTGTTCACATCAACAAATATTTTTTATAATTACATCCCTCAGTTTTATTAAATATCACAAAGCGAGATTTTACCTAAAGCATTGCTCAAGGTATGCATCCGTTCATTTCTTGAACTTAAGGTAAGTCCTATCAGCGTTCAATGCTCTATCATATTTGTAATTCTCTTCTTCGTATGTTTCTCCGTTTGACTGATCTTTGAACAGTAATCACACCCTTGGACAGAGAGCAACGGGCTTTTGGAACTTCCAGAAGCAGCTTGTTTGGATCGTTTCTCTTCTTGAGTGTATATGTAAAAGCACGGCAACACTGCAAATGATCTAAAATTTATAATATTTCAAAAAACCCTTTTACATTCAATTTTTATTTTATTTTTTTAAAACCTCTTTGGGGTTTTTTGGTAATTATCTCAAATTATAATTTCAAATATATTTCCTCATCGCGAACCCATTGGAAACGTGAACTATACCTGGTATTTTATCATCAATAGACCTAGCCGGTCGACTTGTGGGCAGAGGCTTTCTACTTGATTCAGCACCATTGTTTTGACTTTTGTCAGTAGAATTCAAATTTGCAGCTTCGGAAAGTGCCCGAGCCAACTCCTCCAAATCCGTGTCATCATCATCATCATTTTCATGACCCGAAAATGACCATAGATCCTTTTGCCAATTGTTATTCGAATTAGAAATAGAAGATGCAGGTTCCTGCGCCACTTCGTTGCTTGAAACCTTCCAATTTATTCGAATTAACAACTAAATTTTCCTGATTCTTTAGTTTCACTTTTTTTTTCACCGATCACATGATCATCATTTCAAAATGAAAACATCAAAATTAGTTGTTAATAATATTAATATTGGAGATATAATCTTTACAAATTACAATATTCATCACATCTCCAATCATCAATCTATTTCAATACTTATGTACCAATTTTTACTATAAAGATTCATCTAATAGTTTTTTCTCATCACTTTGCACAATTAAGTCAACTTTTTATATTTTCATATCATAATTCTCAATTTGACTACTAGTATTAAAATAGTTTCTTTATTTCCCACTTCCTTATTCCCTGTTCTGCTTTTCTCTCTTAATTACTACTCTAATTTACAAAATATTATTAATAATAATAAAGGAAAAGGTGCGAATAACAAAAATGGGACTATAGGAAGACTTATTGTTGAACGTCTCATGAATCACTCTCAACATTATTTTTTTTCATAATACTTAAGAGGGAATGTATTCACAAACGATCCTGGAGCAGGGAGCAAGAGACTAGATACTGAAATTGACAATGAGTAATGCTGAATTTCATCCAAAACCTGATGCAAAAGTAAAAATAAAAATTTCAAAAATTATCTTTCAAAAATGAGAAAATAATCCCTCAAGGTTTGTATATATCAACACTAGTAATCCCTCTATTCAAGGATTATTTTGCATAACTTGTCTCAAGGATCTAACCTCGAATAGTGCCTCGGCAAGCATGATTATTCGTGAAATACTCACGAACTACTCGATTCTTCGGCCGTAAAGAACGAGTCGCAAGAACACTTACCGTCCAGGTGGAGCCCAGATTCACAAAATGACATTTCCTAGCCACTTAATATATTAGATTGGTTCTCGTACAAAGCTCTCTCATAAGCAAAATTCTTGAACCTTTCAAACTCTAGCTTACTTGATCGCTCCAGAAATTTCTCATCATCTGTCATCAATCATCATCACACAAACAATTTATATTGGTACAATACATAATTTAAAAAAAAATTTGATGAGAAAATAATTAAAGACATTGGTAAATAATTAACTAATGTTGTTTTGCTTAAGAAACAAAAAAGGATTTAGAAATTCCAAATGCTTTGTAGATTAAGTGATGTTTGGAAAGAACCATATACAAGGACAACACAAAATTGATGATGATCAAAATCACCAGTAGGTGCTCGCGAGGATTCTCTATAGCTTTCCGCAAAAACTGATTCACTGTGTTTATTAGATCCTTTGACATCCCCAAACCCATATTCCAACTCGAACCCGAACCAAAACCCTCAGATATCTCGCCCCTACTTATTACCGCTAGTAATTGAATCCTTCCTGACGAGAGTACGAGGTAGCGCATGCTTGCCTCCCCATCGGCAACCTCCCACGACTCAGGACCCTCTACCGCTAAGGCCGAGGATGACTCTAGTGCAGAGTCTTTTTTATAATTGCCTCAGACAACCTTACCCGATTAAGAAGCAGCGAGTCTCTAGCATTGGGTTGTAGAAAATTAATGAATTAGGGGAATAATTGAAATTCCGATTAGGGTTAGGAGGAGAGAAGGGAAGAATGGAGAAGATAGGGTTCGACAAGTGAGGCAGCGGGTTTTGAGTTTTGTTTCAATCTGGAGTTTTTTGATTATGGGGGATTTTAGGGCATTTTATGATTATTAATTTTTTGCTTTCTCGCCAGGTTGTCTCTTGCCTCATGGATTCAGCAGCAGTTCGAAAGGCTGCCCTATTCGGGAATAGGGAACGATACACATCGGTATTTACAACTAACCGATGTCATATTTCCTTAACAACGTCGGTTTGTCAAAATCGATGTTAAATAATCATTTTAACATCGCTTTCAAAGAACCGATGTCAATTATTTTTAACATCGGTTTTTAAAACCGATGTTAAACAGACGATGTAAATCCCCACTTTGTAGTGGTGACTTCAATTGATCATCAATGAAGGTAATTTTTTCTCTCATGAGATTATCTTTGGTTATACATATGTCCATGAATTATTACTGAATGACGCTCCAATATTAATATAATTCCAGAGAATAAAGAAATGTCAATGTACTATGAAAGTTTATATGAGTTGATGGAAAGATTTCCACACACATTGATGCTGTATACACTATTGCTCAAGGAATTATAGAGCACGATGATATCAAACACGGTCTATTGAAATGTCAACAAAGAACAAAGTGTCCTAAATGTAATGAATCAATCCATGTAGAACTAAATTCACTGACAACAAGGTAGGTATTTGGTCTGGTAGTGCTAGCCTTACCAAGTGTAAATCTTGTAGGATATAAATTTTTTTTTCCAGAAAGTATAATGAGAAATATAAAGTCAGGAGATGCAGGACTAGACTTAAAGCATAAAGTTTATGACAAAACCCTGTAACTGACTATAAGGATATGTACTCTCCTATAATAGATGTTATAATTCCAAAGAATGAGAATGCAACTCATACTTGTGGTTACATCTTATCTTTATGGGGATCATGATATAGAGATATATACAAAAGTGCTTGTTGGCCTTTCATTTCTAAGGCAAGTGACTCTAAGCCATGGAGTGCATTTTCAACTAAACTAAAACGCTCACTTTATGGATTGAGATAATCCATGCGGATGTGATATAACCATCTAAGTGACTACTTGATTGAGAAAAGATAATCTATGCACTTGTGTATTTATAAAAAAAATAAGTTTAAAACTTGCAATTATAGTTGTATATGTCGATGATATGAAGATAATATCCACTCTTATTGAAGTAAGAGATCTCTCTAGTTATTTGAAATTTTAGTTTGAGATAATGAACCATGGGAATACTCAGTCATGTTAAAGCTTTAAACTAAAAACCGAGTTTCTGGAATACTAAATTCTACAGTTTGCATATATCCAAAAGACGATCAGGCGATTAAATTTGAATACGTGCAATATGTTAGCACTTATATGATTGGTCAAAGTGAAGATATAAGGAAAGATCAATTTTGTCAGTGGAATGATGAAAAACTGGTGGGAGCTGAAATTCTCTACCTATGTATGATATGCGCATTATTGTACCATTACTAATACACTTGACCAAATATTACATTCTCAAAAATGTTATCTTGATTTAACTCAAGAAAGCGCAATTTCACTGGAATGGAATAAGAATATATTTTGATACCTAAAAGAAACCATTGACATGGGTTTATTTTTCTATTTATAAATATAATTGGGACTGCAGATAGTCTTGTAACCCCTAAAGGAAATATTTAGTTTACTTTCTACTTTGAAACACCAAATAATATTGTTGATGTTGGTTATCCATTTGATCATGTAATGAGATCATTACCTTACAGGTAGTAGTTCGTGAGTATCTATGGTAAATGTCATAATCATATATATCTCCGAGAATAGTGGCTTAAACTCTACCACTGGAGAATTCGTTTGTAGTTATAAAGATAATGCAAGTTGCAACGAACAAATGAAAGGTGACAATACGGGGTATATCACCATAATTATTTTACAACCAGCAATTATGGACTTTATCAAGAGTAAAGTAAATTAAGGAAGTGGAGAGCTTTAGATCTCATTTGATAGATGTATATATCACTTTCAAAGTTCTCTTGATAGATGTACATATCAGAGAGGTGTGTAAACTTCAGGGGGAGTCTCAACATGGGTGTGTTGTACTCTTTTTCCCTCGACCAAATTTTATTTTTTTCCCATTAGGTTTTGTTACTTGGTAAGATTATAACAAGGCAGCAATGAAGCACCATTTCACCCTTTAACTTGGCACAAGGGGGAGTGTTAAAGAAACAACACAATTAGTGTGCCTTCATCAACATGTAACTAATGATGAATAATTTAGGTATTTGTTATCTTTATGTATTATGAAAATATGTTGTTGACACTCTATATAAAGGGAGTTTTTGATGAATAAGAGAACCCTAATTTCTACTGTCTCCTTTATTTTTTCTTCTTTTCTGCTTTTCCTTTAACAATACAGAGATTTATGAGAACGACGATTGTATTTATCATAATGAAGATGAATTTTTATGCGAACAGACATGGGCATCTTTATCACAGTAAACATTTTTATGCATGTTACATGTTCATAAATGTGCATTTATCACAGTAAAGATGAAAATTTACCACAACAAATATAAAAATTTATTACGATGAATATGAACATTCATCACATTGAAGATGTTATTCCCACTCGAGTGTATTATATATCGTACACCCGAGTATATCTAATAAATCTGCTAATGACTTTCCAAGACCCCCATATATCTCTCTCGAGCCTAACACTTTTCTACTTTAGCTCCACTTTGACTACTTTCTCTTCAAACCTTGACTGGTGACACCACTCTTCCTCCCTAAAACTGCCACATCTCATCTACTTGAGGGGCTCACGCACCATCTTCCATGCATAAAGAACATCACTTAGTCGTACTCCAGAATCGTTACGCCATCATGTCAAACGTCTAAGCCCCACTCTCATGTCGTTCCTCATGGGATCCTTTATCTCTGTCAAGATATTCCCACATGGCTGTCGCCCCATGCCTCAGTATAATTGAGGTGCTGGAATTTGACGTTTCTTATTATTTGAATTTTTTGGTATATCTTTCTAATCGATTATAGTTTGCATATTTAATTGAGTTTTAGAATAAAGACTTTTTAAAAATCTAATAAAGATATACTTTATAAGGTATCAGTATCTATAGAGAGCGGCCTGATGAATTCAGGTCGCATGGTCATATAGAGCTTGACAACCTGGAGATGTGTGCAACGCCAGGTAGCAAGATTGTTGACCATTCAGGTCGTATGAGAGGTCGCACAGAAAGATAGCAATGGGTCTCATAAGAGTCGACCTACACTACGTCAGCTGATGATGCCAGCCCCTAATCTAGTACATCCAGCTTAATATAGCTGTCAGATTGTACTGTAGCAGTGGTGACCACATATTCTAGTTAGACGTTGTAGAGTGTACTGTAGCATTTATAGCCACATATTCTAGGGCTACATTTGTCATACATGTTACTATAAATAGCTATAACAATCTCTGCTGTAATAATCAAGAAAATGATTAAATGAATATACAGAAAAGTTGACACTGAATCTTTCATCAAACATGAGTTCCTTACTTTCTATCATGGTATCAGAGCAGGTTCTTGCCTAACTCTGAATATCTCGTCCCTCTTTATTTTTTCTCCTCTTATTATCTCTCACGAAGGGTAACACCACTCCATCACATGAGGCTCAGGCGAGCTCTCAATCAGTAATTCAGAATAAACTCTATCTTCACAAAATTCAAACTCAGCTATTTAGATGCAAAATCACCTTATCTCGATCAAGCTAAGTGATTCAAATTACCTGATTTGGAAAATGTAAGTCTACACAGCCGTCAGAGGATATGGCCTTCAAGTCTACCTCACTGGAAAAATCAGACCTCCATCCCAGATCGCCGAAGGATCCATAAAACCTGAATTCTTACTCTGGGTTGGGAATTCATAAAACCAGCGAGTTCGTTAAGTCTAAAACAAGCGAATGTACATCATCTGATCAAAGCGAATGTATTAGACTTGAATCAGGTCAGACACAGTGTGAGATGCTCTCAATTTCTCCACCTCTCATCTTCCTCCCTTCCCATCTATCACTATCCAAATTCTCCTCCTCTCCAATATAAAAAATACTCATATCCTAACTATAATATTCATCTAACATCAGAAGCAACAAACTCATAAGACAAAAAAAAAAAAAAAAAAAAAAAGCAGCAGCAGCAGCAGCAACAAATGATAATGGCCTCTATTTCACCTTGAAAATTACACCGGGAGCACCTGCTCCTTCCCTAAGAATATCTCGACCCACTTCAACAAAAACACGTTAGAAAGGACCACCAGGGATTTCCCGGTGAAAACCTCTACGATGCTTAAGTCGGTTAAGCGTTTTAGATTGGAATAAGCAAAATATGAGAAGAATGCTTAGAATGTCATACCTCTCTTAACCTTGGGGTTGAGATACTTATAGTTTTTGCCAAGTGGGGCCTTTCTGGAATCTCAAAAAYAGAAAACCCAGGAATCTCGGGCCGTTACACAAGCCGACCTGACCTGGAAGCTTCCTTCCATGGAACAGATCAACTCTGTCATTAAGCTCTCCCAATTCCTGACCTGACCTCTTGAACATTTCATCMWAGGCTTCGAATGAGGTCAGGACAGTCTTCGCTCTACTGTAGGTTTGCCTWCAGCTAAGGTCGCCAGTTAAGCTCATCCCAACAAGGTCTGTCAACAGTGTTTAACAATCTCTCATCAGATCGGGTCACACAAGCCTCCACCTCAAYAGTATCYATGGTGATGTCACTGGTTCAAGCCARCCAAAAGACACAACCAATTCTTGCACTTCATCTATAGGAATGTACCAGACTTAAAACCGAGCGAAAACCAACTCCCACTCCTCATCATGTGACATGGTMCTCTGTCAACAAAAGTATTAATTACAAAAAAAAAAATCACATCTATGATGAGTTATAAAACTATGGACACCCTACAATTGTGTCCTTAACCTTTCATGGCCCCCATAAAGAACATCACTTAGTCGTACTCCAGAATCGTCACGCCATCATGTCAAAYGTCTAAGCCCCACTCTCATGTCGTTCCTCATGGGATCCTTTATCTCTGTCAAGAAATTCCCACATGGCTGCCGCCCCATGCCTCAGTATAATTGAGGTGCTGGAATTTGACGTTTCTTATTATTTGAATTTTTTGGTATATCTTTCTAATCGATTATAGTTTGCATATTTAATTGAGTCTTAGAATAAAGACTTTTTAAAAATCGAATAGAGATATATTTTATAAGGTATCAGTATCTATAGAGAGCGGCCTGATGAATTCAGGTCGCATGGTCATATAGAGCTTGACAACCTGAAGATATGTGCAACGCCAGGTCGCAAGATTGTCGACCATTCAGGTCGTATGAGAGGTCGCACAGAAAGATAGCAATGGGTCTCATAAGAGTCGACCTACACTACGTCAGCTGATGATGCCAGCCCTAATCTAGTACATCCAGCTTAATATAGCTATCAGATTGTACTGTAGCAGTGGTGACCACATATTCTAGTTAGACGTTGTAGAGTGTACTGTAGCATTTATAGCCACATATTCTAGGGCTACATTTGTCATACATGTTACTATAAATAGCTATAACAATCTYTGCTGTAATAATCAAGAAAATGATTAAATGAATATACAAAAAAGTTGACACTGAATCTTTCATCAAACATGAGTTCCTTACTTTCTATCATGGTATCAGAGCAGGTTTTTGCCTAACTCTGAATATCTCGTCCCTCTTTATTTTTCTCTCCTCTTATTATCTCTCACGAAGGGTAACACCACTCCATCACATGAGGCTCAGGCGAGCTCTCAATCAGTAATTCAGAATAAACTCTATCTTCACAAAATTCAAACTCAGCTATTTAGATGCAAAATCACCTTATCTCGATCAAGCTAAGTGATTCAAATTACCTGATTTGGAAAATGTAAGTCTACACAGCCGTCAGAGGATATGGCCTTCAAGTCTACCTCACTGGAAAAATCAGACCTCCATCCCAGATCGCCGAAGGATCCATAAAACCTGAATTCTTACTCTGGGTTGGGAATTCATAAAACCAGCGAGTTCGTTAAGTCTAAAACAAGCGAATGTACATCATCTGATCAAAGCGAATGTATTAGACTTGAATCAGGTCAGACACAGTGTGAGATGCTCTCAATTTCTCCACCTCTCATTTTCCTCCCTTCCCATCTATCACTATCCAAATTCTCCTCCTCTCCAATATAAAAAATACTCATATCCTAACTATAATATTCATCTAACATCAGAAGCAACAAACTCATAAGACAAAAAAAAAAAAAAAAGCAGCAGCAGCAGCAACAACAAATGATAATGGCCTCTATTTCACCTTGAAAATTACACCGGGAGACATAATTTTCTGCATTTTGCCATTTTCGGCCAAGAGCTGCTCACAGTTGAAGCAAATTACATGCAGCAAAAATATTTCTTCTACAAATCAACGAATAAGTGTGAAACACATGCGTGTATTTAGAGTATAATAACATAAAAGAATCATTCTTCTTATTATCGACCGTCTATTATTATGTTCACATACCCCACAAGGGAAAATACCACATATGCAATGCAATTGAACGAGTCTATCAAAAAACAACATAAAGTTATATATCAAACCTCTTAGTCTTATGAAAATTCTGCCCCTGAGCAAACATTTTTGTATTGAAAAGGATATTTTGGGAATAACTGAAAGATTAAAATAGCTCCTCATGATCAAATTTGTATAAACTTAAAATTTATGATTATTCCACATGTTCAAAATTTACCAAATAAGCCATTGAGGGAAGTGTTAACTTAATCGAGGGAGATTTTAGAGCGATTAGACGAATGGAAATGTCGAAAAAATCTGCGCTTTTGGGAAAATTTTTATTATTTAATTAGGATACCTCCGAGGTCAAATCGTCGACTGAACAATTGAGTTTTCATATAAATTACTATGCATATACCTTATACACAAGAAATCGGTAAGCGCCTGAAATTGGAGACTTTTCTCGCAGGCTCGAACAGATCCAAATCAGTAAACGCCACAACTCGTCGATATCCATCTGGTCCTGGAAAATTTGTAGTCGTGTTCCTAGTGAAAAACTCGTAATCTATTCAAAAATCAAACTTTCATAGTCGTGGCTGGAGGTGACGACCATCGCGGAGAAAATTCTGTGTGTGTCTCTGTATGTTATTTTTCTTTTTTAGGTTATTTTTCGTTGAGAGAATTTGAAGAATTTTGTGTTATTTTTCTTTTTTTGCATGATTAATAACAGGGTGGGGTAAGTGGGTGGGCGGGCGATGGATGGGCGGTGGACAGGTTGGGACCACTCATAGTATGAGACCGGTCTCACTGGAGACCTACTCAAAATCTAAAATCCTAAAATGAGAAAAAATAAACTTAAAATAAAAAACTAAACCCTAAAAATAAAATATTAAATCATAAAATGAAAAATTAAACCCCGAAATTGAATATTAAACTCTAAACCCTAAATTTCTATCATATATCATTACATATAACTAACATAACACATATCATCACATATAACTGTAGAATGATAGATTTTTGTCGTGACCCTAAAATAAAAAATTAAATAATAAAAAATAAAAATAAACCTTAAAATAAAAAATTAAACCCTAAAAATGGATAAATAAACCCTAAAATGAAAAATTAAACATTAAAATGGAAAAGTAAATCCTAAACTCTAAATTCTTGTCACATATTATCACGTATAACTACCACAAATCATCATGTATAACTGTCATATATTATCACGTATAACTGAATAATAACAGATTTTTAAAGGGTACACCCAGCAAAATGCACCCATCTAATAAGTTGCCTAGCTTAGGATGAAAATAGATTTTTTTTCTACAAATAAATAATAAACATTGAAAATATTGAAAATTCAAAGCAACGAAGATGGAGGAAGGGCCTCTCGGCCCTTGGGTGTAATTCTGGGCTTCTTGGGCCATTATATTAACTTTGGGCTAGTAATAAAGTGTTTGGCCTTTTGAACTTTGTTAATTTGTCTGAAAATTAAGACAATTAATTAGAAACTGTCCAGTAAGAAACTGTCCAAAAAGGTGTATTCTTCTCGAATATGAATTTTAATTCTCATAGATTTGAAAGTTAATTGGATATAAATTTGAAACTTGAACAAACCTTCCATAGATCTAGCTATCCAACAATGAAATTCAATTGGTATAGATTTGTAACTTAATCGGATATAAATGTTAATTTTCATAGTGAAATTGGTTATTTATGACGGCAATCTGTAATTTAGTATTATTGTTGAGTTTTATTTAGGGTTTGTTTGGTTAATTTAACATGTGATAAGAGATAACTCGTAGTTGATAGGTAATAATTGATAATTCGTATTTGATAGCCGATTGTAAGTTAATATTCAATAACTTAGCCGATTGCAATATAGACATGATTGATCGGTGTAAAAATAATATATATATGTATGTATACCTTAAAATTTAGAATAATAAATAAAGATTTTCTAAAAAAATATATTTAGAAAAATAAAGAAAAAATATAAACAATGATACTAAAATAATTATATTGATAAATAAAAATCTATTTTTTTGTCTAAAATTAATATTTATGTAAAACTGTAAAATAATATGTTAGTATATAAAAAAATATTTTGCCAAAGAAATCGATAAAAATAAAATTTCTCAATCAACTATCAGCTGATTAGACCTAATCAACGATCAGAAGTTGATTAGAACCTTTACCAGCAGTATAAAGAGTTGAAGCGATTGAGGGCGAATAAGCTATCAGCTCCTTCAAACGAGAAACATTTACTAAGCAGTATAAAAGAGCTGAAGCTGATTGAGGGTGAATAATACGAAAAACTTTTACTTAGTAATAAAAGGAGGTTAATTTGATTGAGGATAAATAAACTATCAGCTCCTCCAAAACGAATTGAGAGTAAATAAATTATCAATACCTCCATAAATAGTTGAACTAACCGAAGATGAATAAACTATCAGCTCCTCAAAATTGCTTAACTAAAGACTTAAGCTCAAAGTCAAAAATATTGTTAGGTATGATTTTTGTAATAGTTTGACTCGCCAAGAGATATTCCAAAGTTTTGGGATATCCTATTTACTGTTTAGTATATTATTTTACTTACTCGTATAATATTATGAACCGTATTGGAGATACAATAATAAAATTGTGATAACAAACTAAATGAGAATAAATAGCAACAAAAAAAAAATAGAGAAGGAAAAATGTTGAGTTATTCAAATCAGAAGTGCTATTTATTAGTTCAAATTACAAATAAGAATTTTCAGCTTATTAGAGATACAACAACAAAACTGGGATAACGTCGGGGGATAATTCAAACAACAGAGAATAAATAGTAACAAGGAAAAAAAAAAGAGATGGAAAAATATCGAGGCGAGCGAATTTTTTAATTAAAATTCTTGTTGCCCCGTACACAGTAATAAAAGATCATGACAAGGAACCTCCTAAGATACAACGACAACGATCCTTGAGCCACGAGCCCCAAACCTAAGCCCAAGTCGAGCCTGACGGCTGGGCGTTAGTGACGCGCGTGTGGAGACTCCCAGTCTCACTCAATTTTTAACCAATGTCATCTCACTTCATTTAATAAAACTCTCTAGAAATGCTCTTTCTCCAAAATGTTAAATTACACTATCTTTTCAATTTCCAAATTCACTTATCAAATGTCTAATTTTGGGCATTCCAAACATAGATTTATGAAAGTGGATATATTACATTCATATACTCGTAATGTAGATTAAGAATATGAAACTCGTTTGCGAAGACAGCAAACTTTTTATTTTTGAAATATTGAGACAAAGTTACTGAATATAACTTTTCCAAAACTCATTTTCTCTAACAAACCCTTCTTTGATAATTACGTACAAGAATTAGATATTAAAAATTATTCAAAAATTTATTTAAATATCATAAAAACAAAGCTACTATGAATAGTAATTGAAACAATTGTCATTAGGAATAATTGTATAATAATAAGAAGAACAACAACGACGAAGACCAAAGTTTTTACTCCTTTACCTGCAAATTCATATACTAATTATTTTGATACATATTTAACGATTTCTTACCATATCATTTAATTCATCTTATTTTTATCATTCAGCCGAAAAATCTACAACTAATAATAAAGATCAAAGTTACAAGTTCTATAATTTAATTATTTAAATTCGATATTTAATGCCAATTTAATGTGGAGCTCGTTTCGGTAAAAACAATTAAAAATAAGTCAACGGAAACAAAAATATAATGATATAACCAATGAATTTTCTAATCTCTTTCATTCATACCCCTCTTCTTTTTATGTACAAACGTTGTATGCATCCATTTCTCAAACTCCTTAAACAAGCTCAGTTAAAATAAAAAATCAAAAGAAAATCAAGAAAAATGATGTGTATCAATGTTTTTGATTCATGTGCTCCAAACATCTCCATTTTGAAGCAACCATGCTGCAATATTAATAATCCCTTCTTTAATGGCTTCACCCCCATAACCAAACCCAAGAATAATTTTCTCACATCAAAAAAGCCCATTTCGTCTCTCACCGCGTCCGCCATTATTACAGACCAAGAGAAAGCAGCAAAAACCTTCGATTTCAACGCCTACGTTCTCGAGAAAGCAAGCTGCGTGAACAAAGCCCTAGACGACGCCGTTTCGACGAGGAGCCCGCTCAAGATCCACGAAGCGATGAGGTACTCCCTGCTGGCCGGCGGGAAGAGGGTCCGGCCCATGCTGTGCATTGCCGCCTGCGAGGCGGTGGGCGGCCTCCAGTCTGACGCCATGCCGGCGGCCTGTGCGGTGGAGATGATCCATACGATGTCGCTTATACACGATGATCTGCCGTGTATGGACAACGACGACCTCCGCCGTGGAAAGCCCACCAATCACAAGGTGTTCGGTGAGGACGTGGCGGTGCTAGCAGGTAACAAACTAGCTTAATAAGAACCTATATTGTAATCTAAAATTTAATTAATTTCTTAATCTCGTCTCTACCAATTTCCTATTTTGTAAGTTTTATTTGAACATTTTGTGTAAGGTTTATTACTATAATAACTCAACCTAACCTCTAAAATCTATCTCCATGGTAGGTGATTCTTTACTAGCCTTTGCATTCGAATTCATCGCTACGGCCACCAACGACATATTGGCGGGCAGAGTCCCAGTAGCGGTTGGAGAATTAGCAAAAGCAATAGGGACAGAGGGGTTGGTGGGCGGGCAAGTGGTTGACCTAAACCACACTGGAGATAATGCAAATGTCGGGTTGGACACTTTAGAATTTATACACATACACAAAACCGCAGCATTACTTGAGGCCTCGGTGGTTTTGGGTGCAATTTTGGGAGGTGGAGATAATGATCAAGTTGAGAAGTTAAGGATTTTTGCTCGGAAAATCGGGCTGCTTTTCCAAGTGGTGGATGATATATTAGACGTCACTAAATCATCGGAGGAGTTGGGAAAAACAGCCGGTAAGGACTTGGCAGTTGATAAGATGACGTATCCGAAGCTTTTAGGATTGGAAGAGGCTAAGAAGTTTTCTATGAAGCTGAACAAAGAGGCGAAAGAGCAACTAGCGCCTTTTAACCGAGACAAGGTGGCACCGCTGGTAGCGTTGGCGGATTACATTGCTTATAGAGAGAATTAACATTCGTGAAGACTGATGGGAAAAATGTTTGTGATCATGGGGGCTAGAAAATAATCACCCATTTAAAAATAATTGGGGTCAGATTTGAGAAGTTGATACTTAATACTTAATATTAAATTAGTATTTGAAAAATGGGTTGATTGAAGGTTAATTTACTAATATAGACATGAGACTTGTTTGCAATTAGCGGATTGCTGATAGCTAATTAGCGGTTAGTTGGCGGTTGATTAAATTAGCTAGTTTGACTAGCTCATTATATTAGCTGTTTGTATATAATTGTTAAGTTAATAGTTTAGAGTTGATATCAATTTTATCGTGAATGACCAAAAAATATTAACACAATTCAATGTTTGATGTTTTTTTGTTAATAACATCAATTTATAATATATTGAATAATAAAAATAACTTTGATGAATAATAGTCATTATTTAAAATTATTGTGTATGAAAGTTTATCGAGTCGCTAATTTTCAAATATATTAAATTAATTTAAATAATTATTTCGACTACTTAATAAAAAAAGTTGATTTTAAATAATTTCTGTATGTAAATTAATAATAATAATTGTGTGTAAGTATGTGTGTGTGTGTGTGTGTGTATATATATATATATATATATATATATATATATATATATATATATATTGATATTGGATTCAATGAGTCCGTAGGACTAAATCTCAGTCACTCACTAGGTTTAGATCTGATATATTATCTCTACTACTTAATAAAAAGGTTAATTTTAAATAATTTCTGTATGTAAATTAATAATAATAATTGTGTGGAAGTATGTCTATGTAATATTACACAGACATACACAGACATACTTCCACACAATTATTATTATTAATTTACATACATAAATTATTTAAAATTAACCTTTTTATCAAGTAGTAGAAATAATATATCAGAAATAATATATATATATATATATATATATATATATATATATATATATATATATATATATATATATATATATATATATATATATATATCCCAGCTCCTGACACCATAGTCGATCCATCTGTATGCAGTAACCACGCTTTCTGCTCCCCTTATTGTTCAACCGGGCTCGACATCTCTTGCAGAAAATTAGCTAACACTATTAAAAAATTCGGCATTACAGGCGGATTTCCTGGCGGCCAAAAAGCCGCCAGGAATACTGGCGGACTTACTGGCGTAAAACAATGCTGGCGGCTTTACTGACGGCCATGGCCGCCAGCAAAAGAGGCCGCCAGTAAACCGTCAGCGAATAAGCGGGAGTTTATCCCACTTTATTATACTGACGGTCATTGCCCGTCAGTATATCATTTTTGCGTCGCTGACGGCCATGGCCGTCAGGATCCTAACGGTTCTGACCGTCAGGATATAAGTTTTAATTAAAAATAATAATAATATATACGCTGACGGTCATGGCCGTCAGGATCCTGACGGTCAACCCGTCAGCATATATTTTTAAAAAAAAATAAATATATACGCTGACGGCGTAGCCGCCAGCGTTCCTGGCGGCCTATGGCCGTCAGGATTTAACCTAAAATTCGGCCAGCCCCCTTTCCCCGCCTCACTTTTTCTCCTTCTCTTCTTTCCTTCTTTCCCACGCCACCGCGTCCAGCCGCCGCCAACGTGTCCAGCCGCCACCACAGTGATTAGAGTAGATTTGTCCTTATTTTTATTAGCCTTTTAGTTCGTTTTTATATTTGTTTTTGGTATAAGTTGGATGATTTAGGCGTAATTCCGTAATTTTATAATTCCAGCTTATTTTACCGCATTTTGATCTTAATTGATGCAATTAGGTGATGTTTCGTTGTTTTTCACCTTACAGCTAAGTAACCGGAAGAGTTTAGCGCGTAAAAGACGAAGTCCGATGTTCAAGAGTAGAAGAACAAGATTTCCGGTGAAACGAGTAGCAAACGATCGAGAAATGGAGACCGACGCTCAGTCGCGTTGACTGACGCGACCGTCGACGCACAGTCGACGCGAGCCGTGCCAAGCGAGTCATGGTCCGCGTCAGTCGACGCAAGGATGACGCTCTGCCGACGTTACGTTCTGAAGCGTCGATGTCGACGCACCAAAGTCGACGCAACGTCGACACTAGCTGCTGAAGCGTCGATGTCGACGCACCCCGTCGACGCACCTGCCAGCCGACGTGCACACCTGCTGACCAGACCTTCCGAGCGCTGCCGACCAAGACTGCCGACATCCGCCGAGCACCTGCTCACGTCAGTCGACGCTCCGCCGACGCGACGGTCCAGAATTCGGAAATTAGGGTTTCTTATGCGCCAAGTCATGCAAAATCTATATAAACCCTCATTATTTCGGACTTTAAAGAGAACACACGACCCCTAAGGTATTTGAGCTAATAATACATATAATTCCACATCTCATAACGAGATTTGAAGACGGAGATCAAGGATCGAAGAATAACGCGTCCAAAACATCGAATTCGAGTTCGGGATTCATTCTTCGCCCAAGATCAACGTTCAACCTCCGGAATAGATGGAGCTTTTTACTGCTTTCATTAGTTCCAATAAGTTCTCTAAACTCTTAGTTAATTTAGTAGTTAATTTAATTRTTAGTTTAATTCTTAGTTAATGCTAGAACTAGTTTAATTAGATTAATCGTTTATGATTGTTATTGGATATTGGTTAATTTAGTTGATTTATGCGATTGATTTATGCTTAGTTTTTCGTTAATCTTGGATTCATATGATACATTGCTTAGTGATAATTTATTATATTCATGCTGTTAGATTAGTTGCTATTAATTCTTAGTTCTTGAGTTCAAGTAGTTTAATTATTGCTCGTAGTTGATAATCTAGTTAAAGTGATTAGTTTAATTAGTTTTAGTTTAATTATTGCTTAGGTTATAATGATCAATTCAATCCATTTAAAACCCCAAATGTATATGTATGTTGTTCGTAATTGACAAAAACATCCGGAAGACCGAACAGTTGTTTCCTCGAGAGATACGACTCGAGTCAAACTCATCACCCTACAGTTACCTCGTACACTTGCGAACAAACTGATGTGTTTTAAATTAATTTAGTCAAAAGGAGTGCACAAAAGTTTGAGTCACACAGCCGCTCCAGCCCCAGCCCCAGCCGGTCGCCGCTCCAGCCTCAGCCGTCGCCACCCGCTGCCCGTCGCCGCCCGTCCGCAGCCCCAATGTAAGTTTTTTTATTTTTTATATTTTTTTATATTATTTTTATGTATTAATTTTGTTTTAAATTTGTAATTATAGATCAATTTAGGGTTTTAATTTAGGTTTTATGGTTAATTTTAGAATTAGGGTTCAATTTAGGGTTAGTTTTAGAAATAACTTTAGGGTTAATTTATAATAGCCGTGGGTTCACAACACATTGTGATTCGAACAACATATTGTTCTTATATGAACTCGTCCCTTAGAGTCCCTGATTAAATAAAACTCATTTTACTTAATCACTGGTCAAACCAGAACCCAACGAATTATGAGAGGCGCCTAGCAACTACGCATCATAATTCCCTAGATACAAATGAAGTGCCTGCAAGAACCTTGTGATATAGCTTATATGTACAGTACGATCCCTTCGCGATCTATGTCCCGATTGAACAAGAGGTATTGGTTCATCGAGACCTCTTTCTAGTTCAATAACTGTGTGTACGTTCTAGGTTCAAGATAATCCGTTCGTGTGTGACTTAGAGAAACACATTTCTCTAAACACCCCACTATCAGCTCTGACTAGAGACTCTGAGGATTTATCAACCATCAGAACACACAGGACATCCATGACTTATCATGCGTCCGAATCCCCTACTACCATGCACAGACTTCCCACTAGATTCCCGACTATGTGAACGTTGCCCCTTTTGATCGGCCTCTAAAGAGACACAGAGACAGGTCACAACATAGCCTGTCCTCTAGTGAAGTCACGGTGAGGTCCGGGTCTTAAGGATTAATGTTTTACGCTATACCATAGAAATCATCTACTCGATGAGTGGGAACCACTTAGAGATTTCTAGGTGAGGGAGTTCAGTGAACTCATCTTATGAGCACCTACTTATGTATGTCGATGTCCACACACCGTGACCGATGAGACGCGGTCCACATACACTAAGTACTAGTCTTAATGGGAAAGATATGGAATTGCCAATAAGTATAAAAGATATTATACTATTAAATAAGTATAAAAGATATCCTCATTACGGCGTAACCCTTTGACTAGGAACAAGTTCGACGAGTTACATTACGTGCTGGATTATCTCACGGTTCTGCTAGACCAATCCACCGTAATAAAGTAACTTCATCAGGACCATACCTATGCAACAAGCATGGGATAAAAGATATAGAATGCCAATAAGTATAAAAGATATTATTACGAATAAAAACCGATTGTATTACAAGAGAATGGTCAGACCACAGCCACAAGTTGGCTTGTTGGTCACCTTATTCTAACAATTATATCATTATTACTAAATTGAACCCTAATTATGTAATTATTACTAAATTGACCCTAATTAAAACTAATCCTAAAACTAACCCTAA
>BMAC01000668.1:3969-17088 GCA_014905375.1 Phtheirospermum japonicum
CACATAGCAGTTTAACACCCGCGTGTTACACATGATTTATCAATAGATAATTATAAAAATATTTTTGATAATTATAGAGGTTTTAAATCTAAAAATAAATAATTCCAAAGATATCGTATCCTCAACTCATTTCTTGTACCGATGTCTTGTTACTATTTATTAATTATTATTTTTTATTGTTAAATAGTTTTCATTTAATGTTTAGATTAAATTCAATAATAATATTTTATTTACATAGTTAAATAAATTTCGATCCGTGTCTAGTTTCTATTAATTAATTAATATTATTATTATTATTAATATTATTATTATTAAATATTTTATGATTTAATGTTTAGATTTAATATTATAATAACTTTTAATTACATAATTATAAAAATTCAGAAGATGTCATGTTCTCAACATGTGTTGTATTGTACCATTGTCTAATTAATATATTAATTATTATTATTGTTAAAATTTATATTTCTTTTGTTTAGATTGTAACTTTAATAAATTAGTTACATACTTCCATTATTGTAAATAATTTGTGATTTATTTATATTATATATTTAAAACTCTAAGAATAAAAATATTTTAAATTTTGTTATAAATACAGCTTATTTAGATTATTAATAAATAATTAAGTTTTTTTAATTAATGTTATCTTATAAGTAAATTAAATTTTAATTAAAATAAGTAATTTATAGTTTTTCTAATTATATATGACTTTTATATATTTATATTTGAAGAATAATAAGAGTTATTAAATTAGTAAAAATATAATAAATAAATATTAAATTAGGTAAATATAAAAAAATAAAATAAGATAGGAAAAATATGATAAAAGGAAATATAATAAATTAAGTAGATACTAGAATTCCTATATTTTATTAAGTTTTCAAACCTCCAGAATTCACCAAGTAAGCAATCGAACCACCAAAAAATTACACGTCAAACTGAAGCTTTCTAAGTAGACACATGAGATAGAAATCTTTTCTTTTAGTATATAAGTGGGATGTGATATATATATATATATATATATATTATTTTCAATGATAATTTAAAATTATCTACACTAGTAGAGCATCTCCAATGGGATGTCAATTGTAGTAACTTTTTGTCACAAAAGCTAAAAAATTTTATGTGGCAAGAAAAAATATTGACAATATCTAGCATAATAGAGAGCAACCTGATAAATTCAGGTCGCATGGTCATATAGAGCTCAACGACCTGAAGATGTGTGCTAAGGCAGGTCGCAAGATTGTCGACCATTCAGGTCATACAAGAGGTCACAAAGGAAGCTGGCAATAGGTCTCACAAGAGGACAACCTACATTACGTCAGCTGATGATGTCAACTCTAGTTCAGTACATCCAAATCAATACAGCTGTCAGATTGTACTGTAGCACTAGTGACCACATATTCTAGGTAGATGTTGTAGAGTGTACTGTAGCATTTCTAGCCACATATTCTAGGGCTACATTTGTCATACATGTTGCTATAAATAGGTGCAACATTCTCTGTTGTAATCATTGAGAAAATGATTGAATGAATATATAGAAAAAGTTAACACTGAGTCTTTCAAATATGAGTTCTTTACTTTCTTTCATGGTATCAGAGCAGGTTTTTGCCTGACTCTGAATATCTCTTATTTCTTCATTCTTCTCTCCTCTTCTTATCTTTAATGGATGGTACCACCACTCCATCACATGAGGCTCAAGAGAGCTCTCACTCGGTAATGCAAAATAACACTATGTCCTCACGAAATTCAAACTCAGTTATTCAGCTGTAAAATCAGCTTATCTCGATCAAGTCAAATGATTCAAATTACCTGCTTTAGAAACTGCAAGTTTACACAGCCATCAGAGGATACGACCTTGAAGGTTACCTCACTGGAGAAATCAGACCTCCATCCCAGATCGCCGAGGGATCCGTAAACCCTGAATTCCTACTCTAAGTTAGGCAAGATCAGTTGTTAGCATCCTGACTTATCTCTTATCTCTCTGAAAACTTATGGTTGGCCTTGAATCCTCAAGAGAGATATGGAAAACTCTTGAATCCAACTTTTCCAGTCAAACTACATCCAGGAAAATTCAGTACAAGAAGCAGCTCTCCTCCATTAAGAAAGGAACCATGAGCATCAGAGATTATGTCAACAAAGTAAAAACTTATTGCGACATGCTAGCTTCTGCCGACCAACCAATCTCTGAAGAAGACCATGTTCTTACTTGTCTAGGGGGAGACTTTGACCCAGTGGTGGTAGCAGCTACAGCTAAGAGTGACTCACTCAAGCTCAGAAACATTCTACCTATGTTACTAAGATATGGAACCAGACTGGAAGTTGGAAACTCATCAAATTTCATCAATAAAGAAAGATCAAGCCCTACTATCAATTTCACTACTCAGTCTCTGGATAGAAAAGAGAACCTTGGACTGCTGCAGGATCTAATAGAGGAAGAGGTCGCCACCTTGGAAGAGGTGGAAAATGAAGGAATAGTAGCAAAAGAGGAAGAGGTGAAAGAGGTTTCAGACCAGGAAACAGGTCGCCTTGTCAAATTTGTGGTTACTCTAACCACTCTGCTGACAAGTGCTATTACAGATTTGATGCTGCCTACACTACACCATCCAATAATCCTCAAATTGTCTCAAACACTTCTGCGAGCTCCTACTCTGCCTATCTAGTCACTCAATCCATTGATCCCTCTGCTCTGTCACTAATGTCTGATTCTTGTAGTGATGCAAGCTGGCAAACCGATTCAGGAGCCTCTAATCATGTCACCAATGACCTCACCAATCTCAACATCGCCTCAGAATTTCAAGGGAACAACAAGGTTCAAGTTGGAAATGGACTAGGTTTGTGCATTTATCATATTGGTTTTCACAGTTTAAATCCAGCAACAGATCTTTCTTACTCAAAAAACTTCTTCATGTTCAGCACATAACTAAAAACCTCATTAGTGTTTCTCAATTTGCTCAAGATAACTCTGTGTACTTTGAATTTCATCCTAGTTCTTGTTGTGTTAAGGATCGGGTTACCCATCAAACCCTTCTCAAAGGCTCTCTTAGGAATGACCTTTACAAATTTGACATACAACTCGTCAACACTCCCACTGCCGCTTTCCACCATGCATCTGTTTCTCCCAGAAGTCAAACCCCTAGTACTTTCATCACCGAGCTCGAGAATAAAAATAAGGAAGCAGATTTACAGTTATGGCATCTTAGACTATGTCATCTTACCAATATTGTATTACTTAGAGTTCTAAAAGACTGCAATCCCTCCTTTTACAAATAATAAAATCACCTTTTCCACTTGTTGTGCTTGTCTTTAGGTTAAAAGGCATAAGATACCCTTTTCCCTTTCAGATACCAAATATACAAAGCCCTTTGATCTTATACATACAGATTTTTGGGGGCCGGCTCCTATAAAACCCACCAATGGATTCTCTTACTATGTTTCCTTTGTTGATCATTATACTAAATATACTTGGATCTATTTGCTTAAACACAAATCTAATGTGGTCGATGCCTTCACTCACTTATAGAACCTCATTCTTACTCAGTTTCAATCCAAAATAAAGTCAATACAAAGTGATGGAGGGGGAGAATTCATAGTTCTCACAAAATTGTTTCACTCCTCTGGGATACATCACAAAATCTCTTGCCCTTACACACCTGAATAAAATGGTCTTGCAGAAAGAAAACATAGACACATTGTTGAAAAAGGACTCTCTCTCCTCTCTCCTCTCTTACTCTCATTTACCTATCAAATATTGGGATGATGCCTTTACCACTGCTGTCTACCTCATCAATAGACTGCCTTCCAAAACCACTTAGTATAAAAGCCCTCATCAGCTCTAACTAAATAAAAATCCCAACAACACTCATCTTAAACCCTTTGGGTGTTTCTGTTACCTTCATCTTAGACCTTTTATTAAACACAAACTCCAGTTCAGGTCTTAACCAAATACTTTCCTTGGTTACAGTGAACACTACAAGGGATTCAAAGTTTTACTACCAGATAAAAAGGTCATAATCATCAGACATGTGATATTTGATGAGCTTAAATTTCCCTTTTCCAGGAATTCTGGACCCCACTCCTGCTCCAATATTCAACCATCTATACTTGGTCCACCTCCTCTAATAACGATTCCCCAAGTTACTACACCATCAGCGACCTCACCACAATCCCATGCAACCTCACCACAACCTGCTCTTATACCAGTTTCTCAGGCAGCGACCACTCCACTATCATCCGCAACCTCATCACTATCCTCCACGACCTCACCATAACCTCATATGTCCTATTAGTCCCAGTCCTACTCATCAGCCAATCTCACTACCCTCCAATGAATCCAGTCCCTCTACTATTTCTCTTACTGTTGAATTACCAATTATGAGTTCTCCACGTTCTTCTCCTTTTTCTTCTGGACCAGGTACTAATCCTTTTGCAGGTAAACACGACATGATAACGAGAGATAAAGAAGGAATTTACAAGCCCAAGGTGCTCAGCGCGCAGCTCCTTGATTTCAGGGAGCCCTCCTCCTATGTTGAAGCCTTAACTCATTCCCAGATGGAAAGCTGCTATTTGTGAAGAGTATGCAGCTCTCATTAAGAATCAAACATGGTCTCTCTCTGAGCTGCCTCTGGGCAAGTCTTTGATTGGTTGCGAGTGGGTGTTCAAACTAAAAACTCATGGTGATGGAACTGTAGCTCGGTATAAAGCAAGATTAGTCGCCAAATGATACAATCATGTGCCAGGTTTTGATTTTTCTGAAACTATTAGCCCTGTTGTGAAAGTTACCACTATTAGAGTTGTTCTCTATATATATATCAACTATAATTGGTTGATACAAAAGTTGAATGTTAATAATGCCTTTTTGAATGGCGAGCTAGATCGGGAAACCTTCATGGCTCAGCCACCTGGTTTTGAACAAGCTAGTAATAATCTCCAAGTGTGCAGACTGTCTAAAGCAATTTATGGGCTTAAACAGGCTCTCAGAACCTGGTTTGGAAAATTGCGAGTTGTTCTTACTCGATTTGGTTTCTCTGCTTCCAAGGCTGATAGTTCTCTTTTCTACTCCAACACTTCCTCTGGTTACATCTGGGTGTTGGTATATGTTGATGACATTCTCATCACGGGCAACAACAAAGACGGAATTGCGAAGCTTATTGCTCACCTTAATTCAGTTTTTTCATTAAAGAATCTAGGTGAATTGCATCATTTTATTGGTATCGAGGTCTCACACACAGCTCAGGGTCTACATCTGTATTAGGGCAAGTACATCATGCATCTCTTGGACAGAGCTGGTATGGTTGGAGCTAAAGCCACCCCTACACCTATGGTTATCTCTCCTATCCTATCTAAGTCCCAGAGGGAACCAATGGTTGACCCATCATTTTACAGGAGTATTGTTTAGGCTCTTCAGTATATTACCATCACGAGGTCTGATATTTCTTATAGTGTCAACAAGGTGTGCCAATACATGCAAAGTCCTCTCAGCACACACTGGCGAGCTATCAAGAGAGTTTGTGATACCTTGACGGTACAATTCCCTTTGGAATCACGTATAGTAAAACCTCCTGCTTTACTCTCACAGGTTTTTCAGAATCAGACTGGGCCGGCGATTTGGATGACAGGAAATCTGCTACTGGATTTTGTATTTTTCTGGGCCAAAATATTGTCTCTTGGTGCTCTATAAAGCAGACCTCTATTTCTAAATCCAGCACCAAGGCTGAATATCGCAGCCTAGCTCATGCCACTGTAGAAATAATATGGATCCGATCCTTACTCCACGAGCTTCACGTCATACTTCCTGCTACTTTTAGAATATGGGTTGACAATCAAAGTGCTATTACTGTTGTCTCCAATCCTGTTCTCCACGCTCGTACCAAGCACTTTGAACTAGATCTTCATTTTGTTAGAGGTCTCATTACGAAGCACTTGTTGCAGGTTCAGTTTGTTCCCTCTGTTGATCAGACTACTGATGTCTTCACCAAACCACAATCTCATCAATTCTTCATTCAGATCCGTAATAAACTATATGTTCTTCCTCTTGCCGCACTCGAGTTGAGGGGGGATAATAGAGAGCGACCTGATAAATTCAGGTCGCATGGTCATATAGAGCTCAGTGACCTGAAGATGTGTACTAAACAAGTCGTAAGATTGTCGACCATTCAGATTGTAAAAGGGGTCGCAGAAGAAGCTGGCAATGGGTCTCACAAGAGGTCGACCTACATTACGTCAGTTGATGATGTCAGCCCTACTCCAGTACATCCAGCTCAATACAGCTGTCGGATTTTACTGTTGCACTAGTGGGCACATGTTCTAGGTAGACGTTGCAGAGTGTAATGTAGCATTTCAAGCCACATATTCTAGGGCTACATTTGTCATACATGTTGCTATAAATAGTTGTAACATTCTCTGTTGTAATCATTGAGAAAATGATTGGATGAATATATAGAAAAAGTTAACACTGAATCTTTGAAATATGAGTTCTTTAATTTCTTTCATAACACACCGTCTACATTTAGATGATGTGCTATATATTGTCTATTTAACAATTTACCTTATTTATTCACTCATTAATATTAATTAATTTATTTCTCTCTCCTCTCCACCAATAGTAATTAAATATTTTACACAATTCAGTTGGAAAATATTTTTAAATAATAATATTGTATTTACCATGTCATTAGGAATTCACATTATCCAATTGAATACCCTCAACTATCAAATCTTTGTATCAAATCTTTAAACAAGATCGATCAATCATACAATATCTCAATTATTTATTGAGTCATAAAACTGATGATTGCATATATATAAATTAATGAACCATACCATATATGTTAAAGCATAATTATTCTAAATTGATGCTCATATTTCATGGTAACTTGAGACGACGACTCGGCAGGACGACTTTAAAAGTATATGTTAGGCGCATAAGTCTGTATATGTTAGGCACAATTATAGACCTATTGAAAAGGTCTCTCGAATCTTCAAAATTATGAATTTATACTAATATAAAGAAAAAAAAAAACGTACCTTAGATCTAATTAACCACATCCTGATGTGCTGACAAACCATAGTTGTAAAAGTGTAAAACATAAAAATAAAAGATATTGACATCCATAAATCTAAATGGAAATATTTTCGTTTAATTAATTACATAAAGTTAAATAATTATAAAGATAGAATTAATTATACATATATTGGATTTATATAGAATATTGCAATCCCATAAATTCTAGTATTAATTTATTTGCGTTAGCCAAGTTATTTTGAAATCTTGACCAGACTCGTGGATATAAATGATTGGCTGAAGAAAGAAACTTCAGAAATTGGCAGTGCTATTGCAAAAATATTCCGATCGAGAATGAGGATGACGTATAGTGATCTTGGGAATGATGATGCTGACGTACTTCTACTAGTGTGATAGAAAATCAAATGGAAAAATACACTAGAACCATTTGACTATTAGGGTTTTTATGCTTACAGTATCAAGTATTTTTTATTATGGCCTTTTTGGTGATGAACAGTTTTTTGGCAAAAGGATTTGATTCATTTAAGAGGTTGGTGGTTAAATACTCTGATCGATATATTTGGTAAATAGATGATTTAATTAATTTTTTGGTAAAAAAAAAAATTATTTTAAAAAAAGCTCCTTGTAGTAGCAATTTGGGTAAATAGGATTAAAAAAATAGGGTTAAATAACAAATTTATCATCTAATTAATTGTTAAGTTGTATTTGTTTTGTAGAATTTTGTATTAATTTGTTGTAATTTTGAAGAATCGGGTACTGTATTTCGTAGAAGAAATGGGGGAAAATTGAGAGCTTAGGGAAGGAGGAATGTGGTAGGTAGAAATTATGTAATACTTAGCTTGTCCTTTTTATAAAATATCTCCCCTATTTATAACCATAGGGGGGACCATTTACATAAGATGCCCTAATATGATATAATTAAAATAAGATGCAAAAGATACCCAAATAACTAATTTATTAGCCTGGCCCAATAAAGATTTAAATGACCCAGCAAGGTAGCCCAGCAAGACAGCCCACCACCAAGCTTCTCGACCGGTACCCAAACCCTTCAACCCGATGAACCGACCCGCTCTCCTTCCTTTGCTTTATCTTTTCCCTTACCCGTTTCCTTTTTCCCAAAATCAATTCCGAACCCTTCTTCTTCAATTCGCCCGGCCTTCCCTTCAATTTTACCAATCCCAGCATCTCCGACCCTCTCAGATTCTATACTCACAACAATACCCTCCTGATTTTCAGATCCRTGACCGRAAGYATCAAAAGATGGAAACTTTYCYGCCAWTAGCTTTCTATCTTCCCACGAATTCAAATCCAGATTAGGGTTTCCCCATTCTACCAGAAATTGCTCAACCTCCTCCCCGTTTCTATTGATAATACGCCTGTCCAAGATGCGGTGAGGTGCAATTCGGAAGATCCCGTAGTTGTCGACCTCCGGCAATTCCTCAAGAGGTAAAGCATCAGTTTTTATTTTTCTTTTCAACAAGGATACATGAAAAACTGGGTGAATTTTTGAATCCTCCAGTAATTGCAGCTTATAGGCTACCTTTTCTATTTTTTGTATGATAGTGTACGGGCCGTAGTATTTGGAAGCTAGCTTCAAGTTCTTGCGGAGGTGCAAGGAATTCTGCTTGCAAGGGTGAAGTTTAAGGTACACCTCATCCCCTAACTCAAACTGTCTGTCTGTTCTGGCTTTGTCTGCATATGTCTTCATACGATTTTGTGCATGCATCAGATTCTCCTTAATTAGCTTCAACATGATTTGTCTTTGCTGCATTAGGTCCTTAGCTTCCACACTCTGTGCATCCATATAGGGTCCTGTGGATAATAGTGGTGGTGCATATCCATATAAAGCCTGAAAAGGAGTCATCTTTAACCCTGTGTGAAAATTGGTGTTATACCAGTGTTCTGCCAATGATAGCCATTTGTTCCATTGCTTAGGAGCATTACTAGTCATGCACCTCAGGTAGTTCTCTAGGCACTGATTTAACCTCTCTGTCTGCCCATCTGTTTGGGGATGATAGGCTGATGAAAAATTAAGTTTTACCCCTAGCATCTTGAATAGGTCCTTCCAGAATGTGCTTGTGAAAATCTTGTCCCTGTCTGTTATGATGCTCACTGGTAGGCCATGCAGTTTGTAGATAAAGTCTAAAAATAATTTGGCTATGGTTTGTGCTGTGTAGGGGTGAGAAAGTGCTAGGAAGTGACCATACTTGGTA
Source organism: Phtheirospermum japonicum (assembly GCA_014905375.1). Lineage (NCBI taxonomy): Eukaryota > Viridiplantae > Streptophyta > Magnoliopsida > Lamiales > Orobanchaceae > Phtheirospermum > Phtheirospermum japonicum. Next base: position 13,207 of record BMAC01000668.1, read on the forward strand.
AACATGTCAATCACTACCAGTATCACATCCTTCCCTCCTGATTTAGGTAGTCCTTCCACAAAATCCATTGAAATATGTGCCCAAGCTTGTTCAGGAATGGGTAGGGGTTGTAATAACCCAGGGTGCCCCTCAGTATCTGGCTTGTTTCTCATACATACATCACATGAGTGCGCCATTTTAGCAACATCCCCCTGCATCTTAGGCCAATAGAAAATCCCTTTTAGTCTCCTGTAAGTTCCATTCACCCCAGAGTGGCCACCATAGGATGACTCATGCATGAATGATAAGACTTGTCTTCTAACCTTGTCATCCTTTCCCACCATCAATCTGCCTTTATACCTTAGTACTCCACCATTGCTTGTGTATTCTGGGAAAAGTGTAGGGTTCAGACTCTTAGCTGTAAGGATCTTGGTACAGTAGGGGTCATTAGCATAGGTAGCTACTACATCTTGCATCCAATCTGGGATCACTTGGGTGACAGCATTAAGACTATCCTCACCACCCTCTCTCCTGGATAAGGCATCTGCTGCCCTATTCTCAGCCCCTCTTCTGCAATGTATTTCATAGTCTAAACCTAGTAGCTTGGTGATCCACCTCTGTTGCATGGGTGACCTCACCCTCTGGTCCAACAAGTGCTTCAAAGCCTGTTGATCAGTCCTGATAATAAACTTATGCCCCCGTAGGTAATACCTCCACCTCTGAATAGCCATTAGAACAGCTAGGAACTCTCTCTCATATACAGATAAGCTCTGGTTTTTATGGCAGAGTGTCTTGCTCATGTAGGCAATAGGTTTGCCTTGTTGCATCAGTACAGCACCTACCCCATGTCCACTAGCATCAGTTTCCAACATAAAGGGCTGAGTATAATCAGGTAGGGTCAACACAGGAGTAGAACTCATTGCCTCCTTTAATTCTTGGAAAGCCCTTTTTGCTTCACTCCCCCATTTGAACTGATTTTTTCTTAGTAATGCTGTAAGTGGTTTGCAGATGATCCCATATCCTTTCACAAACCTTCTATAGTAGCCAATCAATCACAGGAAGCCTCTCAATTGTTTGACAGTGGTAGGTCTAGGCCAGTTAACCATACACTCTACTTTACTTGGGTCAGTAGACACTCCTTTTTCTGATATAACATGTCCCAAATACTCAATTTGTTCCTGACCAAACTGACACTTACTCTTCTTGGCAAACAAAGTGTTATCCCTCAACAGAGTTAACACTTCCTCTAGATGCACTAAGTGTGATTCCCATTCCTTGCTGTAAACCAAAATATCATCAAAAAATACCAATGCATACTTCCTCAAACACCCTTTGAAGACTTGGTTCATTAGGGACTGAAAGGTGGCAGGAGCATTGCACAGCCCAAAGGGCATCACTAAAAACTCATAGTGACCATGATGGGTACTGAATGCAGTGAGGTATCTGTGTTCAGGGCTCATCGAAATTTGGAAGTAGCCTGACCTTAGGTCAATTTTTGAAAAGTACTTAGCACCAGAGAGTTCATTAAGTAGTTCCTCAATCACTGGAATAGGGTAATCATGCTTCACTGTCATTTCATTCAAATATCTGTAGTCTACACACATCCTCCAGGTTGCATCTTTCTTTCTCACCAACAGAGCTGGAGAAGCAAAAGGGCTTTTATTGTTCTGTATCATGCCTGATTCCAATAACTCCTGAACAATCCTCTCAATCTCATCCTTGTGGTTGTGGGAAGTCCTATAGGGGTACTGATGCTTTGGCACACTACCAGGTTTAAGAATAATTTGGTGTTCCACTCTCCTGCTGGGAGGTAGCCCTTTGGGTTCTCCAAACACATCCTCAAATTTCTTCAACAATCCACTTAGTTCATTGTCTTCCTTGTAGTCATGTTTGGTGGGATGTAGCACATAAATTTCTTCTACTTGCTCATCATAGTCATTATGTATCAACTCAAACAGTGTGTGTTCTGTAATAAATTGACAGTGAATTGTATCAGTAAGAGCCTTCAGTTTAACCCTTTTTCCTCCCAAGCTTACTGTCACTGACATAGCCTGATAGTCCAATTCAATGGGGGTGTTCTCCTTAAGTCAATCCCCTCCTAATATAAGATCACAGCCTTCATGTTGCAACAGCCTAAGGGGATATTTAAAAGTGTAATTTTGCATTTTCCATTTGAAATTTTCAGTCTGTTGGGAGCTCAACAATTTCTGTCCATTTGCCACCTTAACCAAGATAGGTTTAGTGGGTCCCACATCACACCCTAGTTCTCTAGTAGTAGACTCCTTAAGTAAACTTAAGGTGCTCCCTGAGTCCAGCAGTACATGTAGTTGCCTGTCACCACAATATCCCACAAACCTCATGGTAGTTGGGCCACCCTCTCCTGCCATAGAATTAAGAGACATTTGTACCTCTTCAACAGGGTTAAACTCAACCTCTTCTTCCTTCCCAATGTGGTCTATGAATGAATAAGCCATTTCCTCTTCTTCAGTCATCATCATATATTTCACCCTATGCTTGCATCTGTGTCCCACTACAAACTTCTCATCACAGTTGTAACACAGTCCTTTCTCCTTCCTGGCAGCCATTTCTGCAGATGTGAGTAGCCTCTGGGGTGGTTTGTTTTGGTTGGGTGGGGTTTGCCTGTAAGGTGTTGGGATTGTAGCATTTGGGGTTTTGTGATTGTGGAAAGGAGTGGGAGAGTAGTTTCTGTTAGCCCCTCTAATTCTTTTAGTAAGTGCTTCCAGAGTCAGTAGTTGTTTCCTTCCAAGTTCAATGGTTTGTTGCAGGGAACTTGGTTCAAACATATTAACAAAAGCTTGTAAATCTTCATTAAGTCCACTAATGAAGCTGGCTATAAAATACTCCTCTGTGTAACCCCTTTGATTCATCATGAGCATACATGCCCTTAGCTTCTCAAACCTCTCTACATAGTCCTCATATGACCCATTGTGCTTGAGTTTGTTGAACTCTCCAATAATTTTAGTTTCCTTCAACTCATCAAATTTAGCAGCAATCACTTCAATAAATTGGCCCCATGTGAATTCAGTGCCCCCTGTATTGTAATTCTGAAACCATTGTGCAGCCCTCCCTTCAAAGTGCATAGTTGCTAAGGTAACTTTCTGTGCATCTGGAATGTTGGGTATTAATTTAAAATACCCATTGCATTTGAGAATCCAAGCTCTAGGGTTTAAGCCATCAAACCTTGGAAAATCAATCTTGGGCAGGGGGTTGATGATCTGAGGATGTTGGGGCAGTTGGTCTATTGCTATTCTGTTTCTGGCTCCTGATGTAGTTCTTGAATTTGTTCCTTTAGTGAACTGGTCTGTATGGGGGGTTCCAAGGATGGATTCTTCTTCAGCTGGTGCTTTCCCTTTGCTCATTTCGAGTAGATGAAGTTGCATAGTAGCTAGGGTTTTGGTGAGATGACCAAACTTGTCAAAGAACCCAGTATTTAATTCCTTCATACCAGTTTTGATCTCACTGATCTGCTCTTGTATTTTTTGTTCTTTAGCTATTCTCTTCATATTTTCTGCCTAGAAATTGACTTCGAATTTTCTGTGCATTTCTTGCAGGTCCTTCAATCTGGTGCCTTCTGCCATGGTCAAGGATGGATGGGCTCTAGATACCAAGTGTTGTGTTGTATTTGTTTTGTAGAATTTTGTATTAATTTGTTGTAAATTGTTGTAATTTTGAAGAACCAGGTACTGTATTTCGTAGAAGAAATGGGGGAAAATTGAGAGCTTAGGGAAGGAGGAATGTGGTAGGTAGGAATTGTGTAATATTTAGCTTGCCCTTTTCATAAAATATATCCCCTATTTATAACCATAGGGGGGACCATTTACATAAGATGCCCTAATATGATATAATTAAAATAAGATGCAAAAGATACCCAAATAACTAATT
>BMAC01000668.1:17163-48655 GCA_014905375.1 Phtheirospermum japonicum
CAATTCCGAACCCTTCTTCTTCAATTCGCCCGGCCTTCCCTTCAATTTTACCAATCCCAGCATCTCCGACCCTCTCAGATTCTATACTCACAACATTAATATGTCTATATTTTATGTATTCGTTACTTACTAAATCACATAATCAATAAATAAGTATTCTAATCTTTATTTTATAATTAATAAACTTATTTATTATATGTATTCATACTATAATATTTATTTTTCTTTTAATATTATAATTCAAAAAATAAACTATAACTATATTAGTAGTATTTCGAACTCATAAATAGGAAAATACGAACCAAACTTATTACTTTGGTACGAGTTCAAAATACTTACTAACATAATTACTTTAGTTCGATTTTATTTTTGAAAATACTACTTTATTGAAATATTGAAATTAAATTAGAGAATATTGAACCAAAACTTATTATTTAATATCTTAATCGATACGCTCCTAATACACTCTATTTTTTCTAATTATAATATTAAAACCAAAATAAATATTATAATACGAATACGTATAATAAATAAGTTTATTAATTAAAAAATAAATATTAGAATACTTATATATTAATTATTTAATTTTAGTAGGTAATGAATACATAAAATGTAAAAATAAATAATTAAAATAAGAAATATTTTTGTGAGATGTAAAAATATTACGCTATATGATAAAGTGCAAACATACACATAGTATGGGGGGTTATGTGTAGTTTTCATCACAATTTTTAAAGGTAAAATTACTCATATAGGGTAAAGTGTAAAGATCGCTTAGTTTATATGGTAAAGTGTAAAATTTTGAATAGTTTATGGGTTCGGCGTATTTTTTCCAGAATCAAATTACAATTTCGATAATGACTCACAAAATTGGGTTGAATCGGGAAAAAGTTCATTTTTGACGACAATATCCCGATTTCGATCGATTAGTTTGAGGCATTACAATTCACTTTATGAACTTCAAGGCTAGGGCCGGTCTGTCGAATTCTAATTATATCGAAGCCTACACATTTTTGTAAGTTTAACAATGCATAAAGCTCATTTGTTAATTTTTCTAAGACTTTATTATATTTATTCTTTATTTATATAATATTAATATTTCTTATTTATTTTATTTTTCTATGTGTTGCAAGAGTATACATAAAGTCATTTTATAAAATAAAAATATTTATATTATGTTTATATTCAAAAGTATCTATTAAACAATAGTAAATATTTAAAATGAAAAAATATATACATTTATTTTGTTTTAAAACTTTAAGTTATTGACATATTTTATTGTCGTTGGTTATAATTGTATATGTTATATATATATATATATATATATATATATATATATATATATATATATATCTATATATCTCATATATATAATTATTTTCAATCTAATGACAATGAGAATACAATTTTTAAATGTATAAGATTGCCGAGAGTGATTGTTTTTCTTTCCAAACTCAACAGAGTGACATTTCAAATGATATATCTAATTGGTTAGGATTAATAAACATGTTTCCTAAAAAAAGAAAACAAACATTTTTTCAGAAATAAAATATCTTGAATGTGATGTTTATAATAAATATTATTCCTCATTTTTAAAGATAAACAAACATGTTATAGAATGTTGTGTATGTGATGTTATGACACTATATCTTTAAATCGAATAAGTACAAAAAACAAATTATGTATATTTATGTATATTTTTATTTGATAATTTAATATTAATTACTTCCCATCGAGAGTTCATAAAAAGGTTACGTATCTTAAGACTCCTTGATAGAATGATAGAAGTGTTTTGAGTCAGTTTGTTGAGCAAAATATATTTGTTAATCTGAATTTAACAATTATACAATGTGACTGCTTTGCCATATACAACGAGATAAAATCACTACGAATAAGTAGACGGAAACATAAATAGAAATAGAAAAATGTATTTCTTATGCTCGCTATTGTAGTTTTTATTAGGTACAAGATTTATGTTATAAACTGTATCAATTATTATTTAGTCAGTATATAATTTAAGTAACTAATGCATCGCACGGGTAACCGAACTATTGAAATTATATAAAGTATATACATAAATTAATAAACATTTGTTATCATCAAAATTCATCACAAGGGGCACTAAATATTACACATACTGTGCATTTAGAAACAAAAATACTAATCAAATGTTTACAATCTTTTTTTTCTTAGAATTCCAATTTGTGAGGCATGATATATTATTTTTTTCCATTTTAGTTGTGTTACAAATATTTCATAATAGCATTCATCAAAAAATGAGAAGAAAAAAAAACTAAATAAATAAATAGAATGATACAAATTTCTATCAAAGTTCACAGTAAGTTCAATTCCAATTTCCACACCACATTATTAAACAAACATATCTAAATTTCTATCAAAGTTTGCAAAAAATTCAGTTTCAATTCCAGTGATCCCGACACATTATTAAAAAAAAAAATATCAAATATCAAGAAATCCTCGACAAATACAAAACAAAATAAGCAAATCATCTATCCTCTCAATTAATACCTTCTAACAAAAACAAATTATTCCACGAAGAATCAAAAATAAGGATTTAGCAATTTGGTGTTAGTCAGAACTTACCCTTTTTTTAAGAGATTCGTGAATTGAGCTTGCCAAGGCTTGGTGGCGGGTTGGTCGGAAGGATGGATCAAATGTTGAGTAGCGCTGGATGTGGCTACATGTGTTGGAGAGTGGGAGAGGCAAAGGTTTTGACTGCTGTCTATTTGTTCTTTCTTCTCAGTATGAGTAATAAAAAAAGGGCGCGGATATACGCACCCCGTATTTTTATTAGTTGAAGAGTGAATATGGAGGATGTAAGAGGCTTAGGAGTCGGTTTCCTTAGCTTTGGCGGTTGCATACCACCATCACCTTCGTCTTCTTTTTTATTATCATCAAGATTGATTGGGTTGGCCCAATTCGGAACGACATCATCAGCAGTTAAATCATCATCCATAATTTCTCAACTTCTTGTTAAGTTAGATCATTGAAACATAATTGTCGGCAGAGAAGGTCCGATTAATCGACCTCAACTTCGTAGGGGTGAGCCTTCTCCGGGCCTGTGAGCACTTCTTCCACTAGTAGAATGAGAAGAACTTGCTATATTAATAGGAAAAAGAAGTACAGAAACTAGAGGAAATGAATCAGTTATAGAACTTTATTGACGAGAGACGAGACAAGATAGTTTCTCAACAAACTCATACTTCGTAAACTCAAAGCTTGTAAATATAAAAGAAGAAGAAGAAGATTAAAGATAAATTGGTATGAGAAATGGTATTGGAGTGAAATATTTATAGGAGTTGAAATTTAAAAATAAAAATAAATAAAAATAAATAAAAACCTGACGTTTTTTGCAATTAGTCAGATTTTGTAGCCGTTTATCATCAACGAATCATGTCGTTACCGTTGATTTTGAATCAACTTTTGACATCAATCAACCGGTAGTTCAAGATCGTCGGTTCAAAGTTTTTGCTATTACCTAACTCAAACTAAACCGTGTAAAAACAGTTTACGGTTTCAGTTTTAACCATGAAACATGGTCAACTGTTAACTAAGCTATTGACCATGAAGTGAAACTGACGATTAGCCGGTTTACCAGAACCGGGTATGTGGAATAAAATAAAGTAAGCTTCATGCATTAGCTATGACTAAAGTCCTCTTTGTTTCCCTTTTTTTTTTTTTTTTTCATTTTTACCTTTCTTAGTTTTTTCTTGTATTAATTTATTTGAGTTTTTTTCTTGGGGGCAAATGGCGGCGGCTAGCCCCTCCAACTTTATTTTTTATTTTTATTTTTTGAATTCCTTTAACTTTTGTGCATATAATTATAAAATTTATGAGTTCTCATATAGAAATATTACACATTTATGAAGCGGCCGGATGTTTGCACCCCAAAATTTGATGAGTTGACCCCATGAATGAGAGCAACTCAATAATATTTTTTATATATTATAATATTACTAAATCAACCCCATAAGCTCCCTACATTACCCCTCACCCCCCAATCTAATATATAATATAAAAATTATAAAATAAAACAATGAGAAAAAAAATGAAGAAAACGTACAGAAAAGCAAGAAGAAAAGAAAGGAAAAAAATGAAGAAGAAAGGGGAAGAAAAAAATGAAGAGTTTTTTTCCGAAATATCTTGAAAAGAAAAAAAAGAAGATTGATCATAATAAGCAATCAAACTTTTAAGGGTAAGTCTCTTATATGTAAAGATGGTGTTCCTCCAAAAAAATAAAATTGAAAAAAGAAATTTGGACTACCGTAAGGTTCAACTGTAGTTTTACGAACAATGAAGCAGTGTTCGATTTTTTTTTGAACATTTGTGTAATGATCGAAAAAAAAATTAGAACACATGTGTAATGTTCGAAAAAATTTATAAAACAAATGTCTAATGTTCGTTTTTTTTTTAAACAATTCGCTTTTTGGGAAAAAATAGATTGTTAGGAGAAAATTTTCGAACTTGAAATTCATGTTCGAAAACTTGATGCGAACAGTTTTTTTTTTGACAGAAATTATAATATGTTCAAAAACAATTTCGGAACAACCTGTTCATGTTACCAATTCGAACACAACCCCAACAATGAACCCTAATAAACCAATTTATGATGAAAAAGTGATAAAAATGCACAAAAATAGCAATGTGATTATTGTAACATTGAAAATTGTAGGGAAAACTGTATCATTCATTTTGTTTATACTAGCATCCTTCATTATTGTGTTTTTCTTTGAGGTGGCTCTTGAAGGTTTTGGGAGGAAGAAGATGTATTTTTTTTTAATGTTTAAATCAATTTTATAAGAGGGTTATTTTTGTCTTTTCAAACATGTCTATTTTTATCAAAAAATAATGGAATCAACTTATCAAATTTTGGAACGTCAATATCCATCCCATTTATGAATTCAGACATTTCAAAAAAGAGGATGACTTTCTTGAATATTACATGATGATCCACATTGAATGAGGTTTCGTCATCAGTACTGATGTAGATATTGTTAATAATAAGTTATGTTTTGAAGTGAGCTTCGGAGAATATGATATTTTTAGACAAGGAATATATGAATTTGGGAACATTATGTAATTTTCATAAACTATGGGTCTTATTAGGTTGAATCAAGTGGGGAGATTGGGCTAAAATTAGCAAAAGCTAAGAATGGAGTCCTAAATTACAACCCATATAAAGTTATTTGATGAAAGTGCAAATGACATAATTAAGTGGATCAATTTAGCATATTTTTTCCTAAAATTTTCCTGAACTTCAAGTTGTCTATGTGGAATTAGAATTTCGTAAAGAAGACATTGAGTGTTTCACATGGTTCCTTAGACACAAATTTAGTGTCGAAAGATTGATGCATCATGTTTAAACACTCTTTGAGGTATGCTGTGATTTACAAAAATGAAACAAATGGTATGCTCCACTTATAATCTTGAAAGCCACATCTTATAAGTAAATTTTAGTTAGTCTAAACTTTATCATGAGTAGTTTTTCTAATAAGTTGCAATAATATATAAAAATGAGAAATCATATACCGATCACTAGCCGATCAATTAGCACACTACTACAAAAATGGATTTATATCGGTCAATTAACAACAGTTGTTCAATAACCGTTATAAAAGGGAGATCCGTGAAATCTGCATCGAGTTTTTGCAAACGCGATGTAAATAGTCTATGAAATACAACAGTAAATATACAGGTCTCATAGAATGAGACCACATTTTACCATTTTTTAAATTGACACGTATCCAAACTACTGCCCACCTAAGAACCCAGGACCCAGCCCATCCAAAAACCCGGACCAACCTCACTACTAACACCCAGGAAAAACAACCCACCCAAAAAAACCCAAATTCTCGTCTCCTTTCTTCTTCACTAAAAAATCTGCAAAAATCCCACGAAAATTTAACGACATATTGAAGCAAAAAAACCTGCAACTCGGAGGCAAAACATCGACTCCTCCTCCGCCGCCGCCAACGTCTCGCCGTAGAGCTCCACCGCGCCAAAGTGGCAGATTTTGGCGTCGCTCTTCACGTGCTTGTGGACCATATCAATGCTCAATCCGGCGGTGTTGTAGATGTAATCGAGCCCGTGCGCGATGTCAGTCTCGATCTGCACACGTGACATCTAATTCGAGAGCACCGTGAAATTAGGGTTCAATTTGTTTCCTCAAGCACGATTCCAAGTCCGATTCCAATTGATGGAGAAGGTCAAAGGAGACTAATTAGAGCAAAAAATGCAGCTTCAAAGAGGAAGCACGAGGAAAGTGAAGATGATGATGTCAACAATTCGAGTGGTGGTGCTGACGAGGATGAACAGGAAGAGGCTCATGAGGTGAGGAATGGAAAACAGGCCAAGGCTGCAGCAATTGTCATTTGGGGGTTCACTAACATGTTATTGAGGAATGGTGTGGATGCTACTTTTTGTGGATTGGATTTAGTCATTCTCCTTTATTAGCTTCTTGAATATTTTGGGTCTCAGATTTTCATGATTTATCCATATGGTCCAAGCTCTGATACCCAGTTTTGGACATGTGGCTTTTAATACCTTTTACCATCCACTACCATTGATAATTTGTAATAGGGATATGCCTGTGAATATTCTGGGCAAGGTGCAAGCAGAATAGTAATTGGAGTGGCACCAAATATTAGTCTCCTGGGCTCTTTCCCCATCTTGGAAGCTAATTTACGAAGTCTTTGAGCATGTTATGAAAGATATGAAATTGAGTATGATCTGTCAATTATGGGCTTCAACCTGTCATTCTTTGCCCAAAAAAAACTAAATATAAATATAGACGAATAATATTTTGTAATACTATAGTTATATTTTGTGTTACTTTAACAACACTTTGTAATACTTACTATAAAATATATATAGACCTAAAAAATAGGTGTGAAAAACTTGTGATATTTTAACAATCTTTTGTGATACTTTAACAATATTTTGCGATACTTTAACAATATTTTGTGATACTCAAATAACTTGAGTTAAAAATGTTACTTAAATATGTTTTATTATAAAAATATGTATAAAAAATTTGTGATACTTTAACAATCTTTTGTAATAGTTTAACAATATTTTGTGATACTGAATAACTTGAGTTAAAAACATTACTTAACTATATTTTAACTAAAAATAGGTATAAAAAACTTGTGGTATTTTAATAATCTTTTGTGATACTTTAACAATGTTCTGTGATACTCAAATAATTTGAGTTAAAAATGTTACTTAACTATGTTTTATTGTAAGAATATGTATAAAAAAAATTATAATACTTTAATAATATTTTGTGATACTTAAACAACTTGAGTTAAAAATATTACTTAACTATACTTTAATCGAAAATAGGTATAAAAAACTTGTGATATTTTAACAATCTTTTGTAATACTTCAACAATATTTTGTGATACTTTAACAATGTTCTGTGATACTCAAATAACTTGAGTTAAAAATGTTACTTAACTATGTTTTATTGTAAGAATATATATAAAAAACTTGTAATACTTTAACAATATTTTGTGATACTTAAACAACTTGAGTTAAAAATATTCTTAACTATACTTTAATCATAAATAGGTATAAAAAACTTGTGATATTTTAACAATCTTTTGTGATACTTTAATAATGTTTTGTGATACTTTAACAATGTTTTGTGATACTCAAATAACTTGAGTTTAAAATGTTACTTAACTATGTTTTGTTGTAAATATGTGTATAAAAAATTTGTGATACTTTAACAATCTTTTGTAATACTTTAACAATGTTTTGTGATACTTGAACAACTTGAGTTAAAAATATTACTTAACTATACTTTAATTAAAAATAGGTATAAAAAACTTGTGGTATTTTAACAATCTTTTGTAATACTTTAACAATGTTTTGTGATACTTGAACAACTTGAGTTAAAAATATTACTTAACTATACTTTAATTAAAATTAGGTATAAAAACTTGTGATYTTTTAACAATYTCAAAAATGAAAAACTGCAAATTAAGAAAAATGAGAAAAGCACKAAAKCGAAAATCAAKAAATATAAGAATCCAAATGCYACAAGACATTCATCTTCCAAAACATCAAAAACGTTACAGAAAAGACAATAAAGGTTTATAAATGAAGCAAGGTTATAAATGAAGCAAGTATCACTAGGAAGCATGTTGTGAAGTGACAATCCCCTCCGGCAGCTTCTGAACAGCCGTCCCATCGCTGACGAACCACTTCATGTCATCGTACAGTTGCTGAGCCGCCGTCCGGTTCATCAACTCGATCCCATGAAACCCGCCCTGGTTGAACCGCCATAAGTAGAGGCAGCAGCAACGCTAATCAATCACCATCACCATTCCCAAGGCTATGCTGCCACCAAAGGCCATAACTATATGGTTCAAAAGTTCTACAACCTGTAAGAGAACAAACTAGAGAGCTTTAGATTCCAATTACCATACTATCACAAAGACGCCAATACAACTCTCCCTCCTTCACAAAATCACCCATATGACTATAATTTTCACCGGTAAAACCTTTTCCCTGCCCAAAACCCAAAATCAAACTGGAGAACTTCATAATCTGACCTCCAATTACACAACAAATAAATTTGGAAAAATATTTTCTGATTCTTTCGATGTAACTTGTGATACTTAAATTAATGTTGTGATACTTTTAACTTTGGAATTATTATTATTATTTTTTTGTTAAGGAAGAAGAAACGCATATCCGCGGATGTTAGTAATGTACAAATTCAAGCTTTAATATATAGATAAATTCACTATGAACATATCAAGCAGCACCAAAAAAGCATCCCAACACTTCACGCCATAATCTAGTTCAAAAATTCACTACGAACCTATCAAACACCACCAAAACTCGCTACCACTGTTAGCACATCCATAACAAGAAGGCGACCATTCGACTTTTTCCCATCATGAAGCATCTAACAATACTCTTCATCTCAAGAATATTCTTCAAATCGATGCTTTGTTCGTTTCAAAGATAGCTTTTCTCGCCTAGAAATAAAATGAAATGTACGAAAGCCAATGATAAATACAAGAGACTTACCCTCGAGCTGTTGGCTTTCAGTCACCCAACAGTAATCTCTCCTCTCATTCACGCAGTTAAAGTAATACTTAACCTGCCGCTCACGTTCTTCTCAATAGACTCTGAACCAACTCAATCTTCGGACCGATGAATCATCACAAGGGCAGCATTAGGCTCAAATTCCTCATGTATATTGTGACTACTAATCAACTGTAAAATCATGACACTAAAATTAAAGAAAAAAAAAACCCCAATATATAAAAGAAACAATAAACACCAGGGGCAATTAAATAAATGAGAACTTATTAAAATAAAGAATAAATGGAATTTTACCGTTAATCCCTAAAAAAATTAAAACTAATCTAAAAAAAGTAAATTGCTTCAAGTTCATTCTATAAGAAAATTCAGCCTAATTCTCAGTCAATTTGGATCCAAATACACCATTACAAATGATAAAACACACAAAATGCTTTTTCAAAATTTGAAGAATTTTGGACTTGATGGGTATCTGGGCAAATTCGTCGTTTGCAGCAAACTTTTCAAGCAACAAGAAGGATGATATTTTTACCTAATTATTTGCTCTCGCATCATCGACCCAACACCACCGCAAATTGGAATCTCCGCTTCGTCGACTTCTCTTGCATGGTTCGCCGACCTGTCGTTGTGGTAGAATCAGTGTGCACGTGCGTCCTTCAAGGGTGGAGAGATTTGAGATGGTTTGCAAATTTGCAATTTCATCTCAAAATTGAGAGATCAGGGTTATGGGGTCGCAATTTCATCACATCTTCGGTAAAAGGGGTAGATGGGCGTGAGAGTGGAGACAGAAATGGTGACGTATGAGTGTGAAGACTTTTTTAATTTCAAAATACTGTGATTATGGGTGGGTCGGGTCAGCGGATAAATAAATATGGTAAAAAGCGGTCTCATTGTATGAGACCGGTCTCACCCAAATATTTACCCCGTAGTAAATATATAAACTAATATACTACAACAGTTTGTTTACAACTGTTGTAGATAGACGTAGTAAAATATATTATTTTAATTAAATTAAATCAATTTAATTAGGATAATATTAGTTAAAATGAAATTACCAAAAGCGTGACATAATAACACAACCCTCTCTCGTTCTCTGATAATACTGTCGCCCAATCCAAAGTGAGAATCCCAAATCCCCGCCACATCCAAAATTCGCTGCTGCCGCCACACCCACCACCACCGGTGGCTGTCCGACAACAACTACCAACCACAGTCCGACGGCCAAGCCACCACCACCGACAATCCCAGATTTGCGCCACCTGTAAAACGTAAGGTATATTTTCTGTTAGTATATTTTTATGTGTATTTTATATCTCGTATTGGATTAAATAGTTGTTGGTCTGATTGATATTAAATCGAGGTTTTGTTTATGTTTAATTTGGTCGAATTTGGACTGGGGGACTGGAGGAGTGTAGGGTTTTGCTTCTGTTCAATTGGACGAATGTGGAGGTTTAGGATTTTTCTTTTTTTATTTTGTGCCCTTATTTTCATTCAGGTGGTTTAGGTCATCTTTTTTTATGATTGTAATATCGGTTGAATTTTCCAGGCCAGTTATTGTAATATCGATTGAAAGACCTTTGTACTGGCTTGGTACGGCCGTTTGGTTGCTTTCAATATTGTCTAGGAAACTTATTGGATAATATCGAGCCAATTGCTTGAAAATAAGTTTCTTTAAATAGGTTTCTCATCTTGGAACTTCCCGCCTACTAACACTCGACTACCCTTCGTTAATATATGATATTACAAGAGTATCTTCGTCATCTGGTTAAATGGTTGAGCCTGTTTGGTGTTTTTCTTGTGCAGCAGCTATATCTTTTATTCTGTATCAAATTTGTTTGATCTCTTGAAATGGACAAGTTTAGCATTTCTCATTTAACCACTAGTGTTATCGATTTGATCATTTATTTCTGTAACTTGTAAGAAATAATATTCTGGTTAATCATTGATTTTCATTCTTCAGTATGAGGTTCTTGAAAGTATTGTAGAAGGTTCTTATGGAGAGGTCTTTAGGGGCCGTTTCCTCAAAGATGATATAACTATTGCTATGAATCTTATTAGATATGGATATAAAGCGGAAAGTGTGCGCTGCTCGGTCATAAGAGAAATATCTGTGTTGAGGAGCTGGAACATGAGAATGTTTTCAGGTGAGGCTTCTTATGTGCTTTTAGCTCAAATGCTTGGCCTCAATATATATATATATATATATATATATATATATATATATATATATATAATCATTTTATATCTATCATTGGTCTCTTAAAATTATGAACTAAAGTGCTAAAATAACAACATTAGTGTTTAATTCGTGAGAATGTGTAGGAAATTAAGCAACTGAGAAATATCATTGCCAGCTGGAAATTCACAACCAAGTAATGAGAATTCAAGTTTCCTTGTTTGCAGGTTGAGTAGTTCTGAACTTGAGATGGAACTGGAACCGAACTATTTAGATGGAATAACATTTTTTATAACCTATACTAAATCATTGGCCCCGTTGGTAAACAGAGGATTGAGCCAAAATTAGAAGATTTGACTCAATTGAGAGAATTGACCAGTCAAACCTTCTAATTGATATGTTTGGTAAATAGAGTTTACAATTAGCTTTTTGGGTCCAAAAAGCTAATTTTGAAAAAGCTCCATATAGGAGCTTTTTGAGAAGAGTGGTTTAAAAATGAATTGAAATGATAATTTTGTCCTCAAATTACCAAAAAAATAATTATTAATTTACATAAAGATTATTTACAATTAAATAATAATTATTATTCTCCAAATTAAATTTAATATATTAAAATTTTACAACTCAAGAAATTTTTGTAAATAATAATTTTTAAATAATGATTATTTTTTCTATAAAATATACTTTAATTATTCAATATATTATAAATTTATGTTATTAATAAAAGAAATACTCACCGATAAATTGTCTGAATGCCCCTTTTTGGTCATTTTACACGATCAAACAGCTATCAACTCTCAAATACTTACCAAACACTTTTATACAAATTGCTAATATAATCAGATAGTCAAATCATCTAATACAATCAGCTATCCCTTAACAGCTAATGCAATCAGCTATCAGCTATCCGCTAAATAGGGCCATTATTTTTTGTTCAACATTGTGGAGACTTGGTGTAGTTTATTTCTTGTGTAGAGAATTTTTTTTTTGCTTGATAAATAATTTTGACACAATGTATGTTTCACCTGTAATATACGGAAGACTTTAGTCATCAAAGATGAATTAAATCTGACATGGACTTTGTTAAGTAGGTTAGTTGGTGCTTTTGATACTGAAGAAGACTTCTACCTTGTTGAGTTCATGGGCTGTGACTTGTCCATGTTCATTGAAGGACCATCCAAGTCTGATATGAATCCGCAAGTGATAAAAGTGACAGTATCTTTCTGCCAATTTTCATATTCATTCTCCATAAGCCTCTACTAATAAAAGTGGAATAATGATTGTGACGTTGTTGAACTTGAAATTGCACAAAAAACTTCAATGCCTTCTTTGGTAAAACTTTTATTTCCTTATCACGGTAAAATTAATGACTTGACCTCCAAAGCGTATTAGAAAATTCTAAATAATGCATAAATGATTTTTCATTTGCTTGTCTTGTAATATTGTCTCCATTGATCAGAATCTAGAAACAAGTACACTTATTGTCTGCATGCCTAATTAAGAATCTAAGATTATGCTTCTATTATCAAATTTTTTATATTTAATAAGGTATAATATTGGTCTTCCCATTTTTCAAAGGAAAAATCTCATTTTTGGTCCACTATATGGACCACATTCCCCAAAAAGTATGTGATATTGGCTATCATCAAACAACGTCTACTAAATTGCCCAATTCATCAAAAAAGGTCTAAAAACCTGATCGGGTTTTTTTTTTGCTGACGTAGCATAATTCAATAATTCCTTATCATTTTTATTTAATTTTAAATATTAAATTAAAAATAATAATCTGGGAAAATTCTCAGTTTGGTCCATTATATTAACCACATTCCACAAAAGGTACGTGAAATTGGTCATCATCAAACCATATCTGCTAATTTAACCATTTCATCAAAAAAGGTTCAAAAAAGCTTGATCGAGTTTTTTTCTGATGCGGTATTTATATAAAAATTAAATTAAAGACACAAATGTGTTTTGCTCTCCTTTTTTTTTTTCTTTTTTTTTCTCTTTCCGTTAATCTAATTAATAAAATTTTAATCAATAAAAAATTAATATAAATCATTTATAAATATATAATAAATATAAAAATCTCAAAAATCATATATAAGAGATTATCTCATATAAATTTTTATATATGTTTTTATTATTTTTTAAGATTCATTTTATATTTTTATATTCATCTTCGAGTTTATTAATTTTTTATTAAATAAAATTTTAATAATATAAGTTATTATATTAATTTTATAATTTCTTAAGATTTATTTTATGTTTATATGTTTATCACTGATTTTTCTATTTCTTATAATTGAGATTTTATTAATTTAATTAAAAGAAAAAAAAATGAAGGCAAAAGAGGATCAATTTAATATTTAAATAAAATAATATTGATAAAATAAATAGAATCATGCCACGTCCGGAAAAAAATCCGATCAAGCTTTTTTGAACCTTTTTTGATGTATTGGCCAACTTAGCATACGTTGTTTGATGATAACCAACATCACATACTTTTTCTAGAATGTTGCCAATATAGTGGAACAAAAATATTTTTATTTTTCATTTTTCAAATGTTATCATTTGAGCCCAATTGACCTATTAAGTTGATTGGTTTTTGTATACTTGAAATGTCGCAGCCACTTTTGAGGAAATTACCAATTGCTTCGAGCAAGATAAATCCATACAGATTGATGATTATATTACGTCTTGTGGTTCTTGGCTTATTTTTTTAACTACCGTATTCTTAATCCGGTTTCTGATGTGTATGGCTTGTGGTTGACATAAGTTATTTGTGAAATATGGTTTGTTGTGTCTTGGGTACTTGATCAGTTCCCAAAACGGTATCCAATCGAACGAGAAACACACTCTTGTTAGGCCGGATTAACGGATCATCCGTTAGGCCAAAATTTCATATCAATACAGTATAGTGCAAAAACCAATACATTATAATAAAAAACCAATACATCATAGTACAAAGAAATTACAGTACAAAAACCAATAAATCATATCACGGGTCAGAGATTTATGAAAAACTAAAACTTTATAGTACAAAAACCAATACATCACAGTACAAAAACTAATACATTATATTATCGGGTCAGATGACTCGTTAATCTGGCCTAACACAAGTGTTTACCGTAAAATAATAATAAAAGATAACACATTACACAGATTCTATAATCTTTTAGCAACAACACTATGGAACCTGCTCATCACACATTCATTTTCGCAAGCAAAAAGTACGCATGCTACAATACACCACACTAGGAAATGAAACAAATATCGATTTCATTGATCTTTTTTTTCAGCGCACATAATAACAAATAAAAATAAATTTACAACGAAAGTTTGAAACTTTGGCTTTTGATGATCCACTTTAAAGACTAATAAAGTTATTTATATATTTATTCAACCCCCGAAGCATCCGAAAACCTTCTACGGGACGTGTTTTGTTGCGCTATACTATGCAGCAAACTCATCTTTTAGCAAATCTTCGTCTTGTTTGGATTCGACCATGGCTCTCTTCTCTTCGGCCTGCTTGTGAACTAATGTTATTTTGTTCTTTATTCTTTCTTCATATTCTTCTTTCTTTTTCTCAATTTGCTCATGTAATAATATTAAGATTTTTTTTGACTCGCAAAAATGCAAAGCTTATTGAAATATTAACTATATATAATGATTTTATTTTACGAATTGCTCATCGAAAATGCAAACCTCGAGATGTTTTTGTAATACTTAAACGGGGCATTTTTAATTCTCGAACTTTTAATTTCTATTTTATTTAATTCAATTAAACCCGTAATTGTCTTGAAACATATATATCTAAGAATGAATGATAACTCAGTTTCTTTAATTGGCTTTTGACAGAGGCCTTTTTGCTGTTTTCCCATGCCGAGACATCAGCAAGTTGCATTTGTGCCATATTTCAACTAATTAATTAATATTTTACCAATTAAATTGATTTGATTTAATTAAACTAATATATTTTACTACGTCTATCTACAGTAGTTGTAAACAAAACATTCTAGTATATCAGTTAATATATATATATATATATATATATATATATATATATATATATATATATATATATATATAAGATTAGGTTCAAATGAGAACCATGTCCCTATATGTAATTAAAAATATTAGAATTGTATAATAAATGCACTACTGATGCATATAAATGAAATATTAATAAAGCACTATGATTGTATAATAAATGCACTAGTTCGCATATAAGGACATGATTCTCATTTGAACCCACCCATATATATATATATATATATATATATATATATATATATATATATATATATTTGTGTGTGTGTGTGTGTGTGAATTTGTAGGTCTATGGTTATTGAAAATAAGTATCAGTAAATAATGTTGCTTTCGGTGTTACTGTCACCGAAACTAACATCAAACAAATTTAACAAAAATAAACAGCGGAATTATAAAAGTAATTTGAACACAGCAATTTAAATTCCGTTTACAAGTTAAAGTACTTATGAACTTGGGTGTACAAACCCGAAAACTATATTACTTTTGGACAATGGCTTCAAGTATGTAACTTGTTTGTGTTCTTCCTTGATGATTGCATCGTCCTACTTTGATAAATCCGAGCGTCAGTTTTTTCTCTTGTGTCTCCTCCTTGTCTTAAATAGAAGAGCTCTGTACTTGGTAAACAATAAAACCAAGTTCTAAACATAATTTAGAAAACTAAATAAAGTCTTAGACACAATTTAGAAAATAAAATCTCTCGTCCTAATTTCTTTTGTGCCCAATAAAGGCAAACAACTAAAAAAGGAAAAATTGTCAAGAATAAAATTCTCAACAATCTCCCACTTTTGCCTTTGTGGACAAAATATCTACAATGTAATAAATTCAAAAACTAACAATTCAAACTTAAACTCCCCCTAAGTTAAAAAACTCCCCCTAAATAAATAAATACTATTTAATTAAACAAACCAACATTAAAACCAATATTATTTTACAGCCACTAATCAAAACAGAAAATAAGGCAAAGGCATAGGAACTTATTGAATGCGAACCCTCTTCGACCGACAAGGAGACGTCGATATTCCTTCACCCTGAGTCTTTCTCTTCCTCAGAAGCTTCTTCATTTTCTTTAACTTTCTATTTCTTGATCGGATCCTCTTTCTTCTCTTATCCTTGGCTAAGCTCGCCAACACCTCGACAACTTCACCATCAGCGTCATCTCCACCATCATCGTCGACATTTCCACCATCTCCCCCTTTTTGTTTAGAATGCAAAAGGGCCTCCATCAAATATCCTCAAAGCGCTTACACCTGGGCAATTTGATTATCGAGCAAAGCTAACTGTGCCCGAATGACTGGAGGGGGAAACTGCACCATGTTAGAACCGATGATAGGAACACCAGAACCGTCACCAGAATTCTCGGCAGTTTGAGGAGGCACAGTCCAAGGAAGATCAATGACGCGTGCCCCAGTTAAATTCTGACCACGCAAAGAGAACCAATCGGCCTCCCCAGTGAGCACGTCGTCTACGGCAGGCCAAAAACCTTGATTCTCCAACAGGCTAGATAAGAGATGAAAAACATAGAGAGGATGCGGCCTTGGTCGTCGCAAACCTTGTGATGGCCTCAAATACATGCTGGCCAAAGTTTAATTTGATACCGCGACCAAGTTTGTATAAAAACACCACCTGAGGACGAGTGACCACCATCGCATTCTTGGTAGGGACCCAGTTGAAAACTCCCACCTTATGCAAAACAGATTAGGGAGAGGAAAGACACGTGCAGGGTAATTGCTCTCGCCATTTCTTCGTCAGCCCACTAGACAAAAAGGTGATGACCTCATCCATGTCATCCACAGTCGAGTCTCCATGATATGACTCAGTCCCAAACATCTCATTAACCAAGTCAGGAGTAAAAGAATAAACCTTCCCACGCACAAACATTTTCCCATAATTCACAGACTTGGAATCCACAACAGACGGCAACATTTGCATAGAACTCAAGGATGACATCAAGCACAAATGGCATAGCATTAGTAACGTTCGAATACATACCTTGATGTTTGAAGAAGGCAATAAGGTTCTGCTTCTCAAAGATCACAACTGGGACTCGGCGCTCAGCAATCATCCCTCGAGTTTGATAGCCGTTAAATAGCTCTTCCGCTTCCATATTCAAGAACTTTGGTGATATAGGCATCACGTCCTCAATTTCAACGCCATGAACTTCATCTTCATCAGAATCAGCAGTCAACTAGTCAGATGAGGGCGATGCACGTTCAGGGGCAGCAAAATCAGCATATCCAGAGCTAGAAGAAGAGGCAGGGTCAGTTGCAAGAGATGTTGGTTTTGGTGACACATCACCAAAACCAACATTGGCGGGCGGAGCAGTTGCAGAAGATGTAGCTATGGGAGACACAACATTAGAACTATCAACAGCTTTCTTGGCAGCTTTGGTCTTTCTCTTTTCCCTTCTTATGGCAGACAAGTAATTACCAAGAGGAAACGTGTCATCAGAGTCAGGCGAGTAATCGAAGAGCTCAGGCTCAGGCGCTGATTGAGCAAAATTAACTGGAGTGAGAGGAGGAGCAGCAGTCAACGGACTGGAGGAACTAGTAACCTCTCCAGTGAAGAAATCAACAATCTCAAATGGGGGACTTGAATATTCAGTTTCAGTAGAGTCGGGCGACACCTTAATTGTCGTCGGGGGATTATCAGCCATCTTGATTATCTGCTTCCAGAGAGGAGTCGCCTACTTGGACAGCCTTGGAGTAGATGAGGGCGCCGGTGCGGCAATAGGTGCAGGTGGCACAAAATCTTCGTCATTCGAGTCCGTCATAACCGTAACGTCCTCGGCCAAGTTCATGTGCTCAAGTGGCACATTGCGCCGCAGACTTACTTGGCTCTTTGGAACAGCCACCGGAACTACACCAGAGGAATGTTGCGCAACCGCCGTGATCTCTTTAGGGTCGGATTCCCAACCCGAAAAAAAGTGGCAGCGATGAACGGCAAGTCAGGAGAATTATCAACATTGATTTCATTGCCCTGCTGCCCTGGAAAAACCTGGACCTCCGGAATAGCGTCGGAAGGCGCCGGAGCAGGAACAATAACTTGAGAGTCGAGCAGCGGCGGAGCGACAGCAGATGTTGCAATCGGTGATGGGTTTGGAGTCAAAGCACCACCAATTTCTTCGCAGATGTCAAGGCCACCTAATCTTGGGAAATTCAATGGAATCTGTTCGCCGGGATGGACCACACCCTCTGGTAGTTCAGGAACATGGGGTGGAGATGGTGGGTTCAACATACTGCGAGAATTTTGAAGAAAAGACACGAAAAACAAACAACAATAGAGAGAGAGAGAGATCAAATTTTGCAGGTGAATTTTGGAGAAGTAGGGCAAACGGTAAAAAAATAATCTTTTATACCAAAAAAAAAATGACCGTTACCAGGAGAGAGAAAAAGAAAGCAAATAATAAAAAAAAATACTCCCTTATTTACCCAAGAACTGATTTTAAGCCCAAATATTATTCTCTTTTCTTCCAAAAACAAACACTCACTCCCCCTTAATCTAGGACACATGATCCCAATCCACTTAACCATTATCTCATTAATTTTGAAATAAAAATTACACGTCTCTACTACAGAATCAATCGAAAATAGAGCTGGATTATTTAAACTATTACCAAAGTAGAATGAATACTTTGCAAAGAAATTCTTCACTCACCAAATTAATCCCTTTATTACCTTTCCAACATTCCGATTACTACTGAAACGCTTGGTTAATAACATTAAAAACAAGATTAAGAGGATTCAGGAAAGACACAAGCACAAGCAATAGAACACACAACAAAAAGGCATCTTCTCAAAGTATGAATGTTCTAATTGATGCCTAAAAATCATGACCTAAAAATGTTAAAAATACAATTTATGGTTAGTGACTAGACCAATGTTGCTTTTCATGATTGATGGCATTATAATCAACATTGTTTTATGTGAAATCAATGAAAACAGAGCCCTTAACCCAAGTTAATGACTACGTCAAAATCACTCAATGAGGTAAAATTTAAAGACTAGATCCTTTATAATCCGGATTTTCTTCATCTTTTTAGACTTGAAGAGAAATAGCTTATCTTCAGCAATTGCTGTTAACACCTCTTGTTTTTGGACTTGGGAGAAAACCAGTTTCTACGATAAAGTTCCACAATCACCTAATTGAAGAGGTTAGTCTTTTTGCCACCATTTTTATTACAACACATGACCTTATTGCACTTTCAACCAGACCCAGTGCATTCAGATTATGTATGTAAAAGAAATAAAAATGTATGCATAAATATACATATGTTATGACTGATGACAGTCTTGGTGTCATAACATCAAAACTAACACGGACCTAGACAACGCACATTCCGAGATCTCTTCTCAAACGAGAAAAGGCCTCTAAATCTAATGCCTTTATGAAGATGTCAGCAAGCTGATTGTCTGTTCCTATATGCTCGAGACTAACTATCTTCCTCTCAACCAAGTCATGAATAAAGTGGTACCTTATGTCAATGTGTTTGAAACTTTGTTCAACTTTAGTTTCGTGCTATCCTTGAGCTCAATTTAGAACTAGTGCCTCAACTAGCCTCGTCATCGAACACTCTCTATAGAGTTTTTGTTTTGTATTTTGGAGTCGTCAATTGCTCCATGTGCTCGATCGAAAATATGTGTAAGTTGCTAGTATCAAAAAGTGATTGGAGCCTTTGTACCCTCTTTGTATTAAAAAAAAAAGAAAAAAAAAAAGAAAAAAAATAAAAACAGAGAACAAAAAAAATGTTGATGAATAAATAAGGATACGTTATAAATCCTCGAAGTTATTACGTAATAAACGTGCAACCCTAGCACATTTCCTTTTTTCCTTTTTAGTTTTTGTATGTCAAAGAGAGTTGTAGATGATTGGGGCTAGTAGGGAGCCGATTAACGGTTCGAGCGTGGATAGAGCTTAGCCGGGGCATGGACGAGGGGACCGACTTGGAGGGTTACCTAGTACTTTTAGGTTCCGGGAGTCTATCTAAACTTTTCTTGTCAACGCATTTTTGTCGTCGCTTTTGATCAAGCTAACGAGCATTGTAGCATGCGACGTCTCGAATTAGGTTTTTGTGCATTAGTTTAGGATCATCCAGTGGTAGTTTCGTAATTATAGAATAGATTTACTTGAGGACAAGCAATCATTGTAAGTGTGGGGGTGGTTGACTTTTACATTTTTGTATGTATTTTTGTTACCTTTTTGTGTCGTGTTTGCATGTGTTTTGCTTGCATTTATGAGTATTAGGAGTCGATTTGGCCTATTTTGCCAGTTTTAGGTTTTTGTAGCATTTACGCGGTTTTATTATGTTTTCGTAGTTTTTCACTCGTTTTTGTATTTTTGGCCATAGAATGACCAAGCGGGACCCGTGCACACTTAGGGCATTTCGACTCACTATGGAACAGACAAGTGAAGACAATCAAGGGAACATTGCGTGAACAAGGAACGACAATCGGCGAATGTCTAAAGCGGAATACGAGAAAAACCGAGCCGGGAGCAGCCGTGCCAGTCGATCGATTGGCATGAAATCGATCGACTATTTGTCCAGTCGATCGACTGACCCATCCCAGATCGACTGCTAGGTAGTAACCTGGCCGTTGACATAAGGTAGTCGATCGACTGTATTTCAGTCGATCGACAAGCAATCGATCGACTGGTAGCCAGCCCAATCGACTGCCTCGCAGAGAATTTCGAGATTTTTGGCCCATTTTTACATTTCTTCCCCTACAGCCTCTGTATAAACCCCCTTCTCTTCTCACCAACCTTATCCCTTCTTTGGTGGTTTTGGACTTGTTCCATCTCCTCCAAGCCCTTCTTCATTTTCATTGCTTTAAGACCCTAGTTTATAATCCTTAGTTGAGTGTAGTTTAGTTTAGTTTAGTTAGTTGTTCTTGGCAAGTGTTGGAGAGGGTGACACCTCCTTCATGTGTGTTTCTTGTTTTGTTGAAGTTGTTCTTGCATTTTGAAGATTGTAAGCTATACTTTGAAGCACTTGTTTGGAGTAAAACTGGTAGTAATCTTTCTATTTTCTATTGTGTTGTTCTTGATTAATTATTATTGTTGTGTGTTGGTTATGAAATCTTAGCTTAAGTTGTTTCTCATGGCATTTCAAATTCTCTCGTGTAGGTTCTATTGCTTGTGTGTTGCTTTTAACCTTCTTGTTTACAAACACTCCATTGTAGCATAGTCTTGAAACTTTTTACTCCTTTAGTCTAAACAAATATTTTGTTCTTGAAAGATGTATGAAGTTTTCCTCTTTAATCAATTTGACTTTTCTCATATTTAATGCTTTTTGACTTCTTTCATTTTCAAGCTTTGTTTTTCCCTCCATGTTCTTTTTCAACTTGCAAGCTTTCTTTAATTTAGTGGTTTTAATGTATTTAAGGTTTTTAATTAGGTTTAATTAGTTTCATTAAAATTAGTATTTCTAGCAAGTTTTAGAGTCTCTTTAACCCTTGCATTAGTTAGTAATTTCAAGTTTTCATTTCAATTCAAGCTTTAACATAAAACTTAAACCTAAACAATGACTTAATACTTTCCTAGTATAGATTAGTGTAATTATGATTAACAAGAGAGTAAGTAAAAATACTGATCGCCGATAATATCTATCCTCGAGAGACACGACTCGGGAAAGCTTACAGCTCTACAACCGACTTTGTACTATTGCAGAGTCGATTTCTTAGAGTGCTAAGAAATCTTCGATCAAATTTTGGCGCCATTTCCAGGGATAGATTAAGGATAATGGTGTTCTTATTTACTTATCTTATTATCTTAGTTAGTAGTTAGATTAGATTTTTTGTTTTACATTCGATGCTTGTAATCCTTTGTTGAGTTTTTTGTATGCAAGGTAGGCGATCACTCAGACGAGAGGCCAAGCAAATCAACTCATTCGAGAATCCGATGTCGCCCGCCCACACACACCACGATCAAGGGATGCCTTCGCATCAAGTGTCAACCGGGCTCGCATCATCACCTCACGACCTGCTTGATTAATCCGACCGAGGATGTCAAACTACCGAGCTAGTTTTCCATATGATGACCCTTATATCCAAACTCCCGAATATCCAAATCCGTACACCACTCTGCCAAGCTATCGGGTCCCCTTGATTTATGATGACTCGTATGCTTCGAGCGGTCGAGAATGGGCCCACCTTTTTGATTATTCCGTCTCAAATCCTTCATATTCCCCACCGGCTTCGTATTCCTATAATCCGAGCACGAATCCTTATTCACCGCCTCGTGATTCTTATGATCCCAGTTTTGGCAATTCTTATGCTCCACTCGCCCCGCCTTCTTCTTACCCGAGCTTTGACACGTATGCTCCACCAATTCATGATTCATATTCTTGGAGCTACGAACTTTACGATCTACCCACCTCAAGTTCGTATACTTGGAGCGATGATCCTTACACCACACCTTCTCAAGACTTGTCTATGCCCCAACTCCTGGACTTAGAGCCTCTCTTAGCCGAGCTCGTGGAGGCAATTCGACAAACGGATGAACGCCTTGATTGCATGGAAACTCAAATAGAGCAAACTGCCAACGATGTGGATGAGATAAGATAACCTTGTCTTGACAAGATGCCCATCTTTGATGTGGTAGATCCCACCTTTGTTGAAGTCAATTCAAGCTTTGACGGTCTTTTGGAAGAGGTGTGTAATTTGATGGAATTAGAGGGTGAGGAGAAAGGGTCGGGAGTTGGAGTTACCCCTCTCGTGCTTCTTGAAGATGTCATAGAGGAATGTGTGGGGGAGTCACATTTGGGGTCTCCAACGGCACTTAAAATGTCGAGTTCACTTGCTCTTGGCGAAGATGATGAAGTTGTGTCGGTTTTGGAGGATGTGGAGACGCTCGAGCCTCTTTTACCACAACCCGATACCTTATGTTTACTTGAACAAGAGGTGGTGGAAGAGGTAGTGGTGGATGTGTTGGATCCTACTCTCTCTTGCCCGACTATGACTACTTCTAAAGTTGAGAGAGAGGAGATGGCGGTCAGGGAGACGAAGGAGTACGTCGAACCATTTTGCGATGATCAATTTTTGGTGGTCGACTACTCACTCTTCCGACCTCCGAAGCAAGCCCGCATTTTTGTCATTTAGATCTTCCGGCTTGCCCGACTTGGTGATTTTTATCACCCAGTGTGTCTACTAGAGAACACCAAGGCGTGGCATGATCGTCACCTCTTCTTGGATACCGGATAGCGTCACTTGTATAAATTGTCGAGTTATAGGCGTTAAAGTAGCGCTTGTTGGGAGGCAACCCAATTTCAAATAAATAAATAAATTAATTAATTAAAAAAATCCAAAGAAAATAGAAATTTCGAAAACACCAAAAAGATTTTCACTTTTTGTACATAACTTGTGTTTGCAACCCCCCCGTTTGTTTATTTATTGTAGATCGTTTGTCTCGACTTCCGGAGAGGACTTATGCACGACTGCATCATCACAAGCTCGATAATAGGGGCGTTTTCTTTTCCCTTTATATTTTTTACCGCTTTTTAGCTTAATTTGCAATGATGACATTGCTAGGTTTTAAGTGTGGGGTGGTGGTTAGGATTTGCCTTAGTTTTTAAGTTGTTTGTATGCTTGCTTGTGATAATTCGAGAAGTATGTGTGTTATATTGCTTTGAACCTGGGCGAAGTGACGCGATTTTGATGATTTGATTAGGAAGTTTAGAATT
Organism: Phtheirospermum japonicum; assembly: GCA_014905375.1. Classification (NCBI taxonomy): domain Eukaryota; kingdom Viridiplantae; phylum Streptophyta; class Magnoliopsida; order Lamiales; family Orobanchaceae; genus Phtheirospermum; species Phtheirospermum japonicum. Next base: position 41,145 of record BMAC01000668.1, read on the forward strand.
TCGATCGGATTTAGTATACTTAGGTAATTTGATATGTTGAAAACTTTGTTCGACTTTAGCTTCTTACTATCCTTGAGCTCAATTTAGAACTAGTGCCTCAACTAGTCTCGTCATCGAACCCTCTTTATAGGGTTTTTATTTTGTATTTTGGAGTCGTTGCTCGATCAAAAATATGTGTAAGTTGCTAGTAGCAAAAAGTGATTGGAGCCTTTGTACCCTTTTTGTATTATTAAAAAAAAAAGAAAAAGAAAAAAAGTGTAAAAAAAAAGAGAACAAAAAAAATGTTGATGAATAAAAATAAGTAGCGGAATTATAAAAGTAATTTGAACACAGCAATTTAAATTCCGTTCACAAGTAAAAGTACTTGTGAACTTGGGTGTACAAACTCGAAAACTATATTACTTTTCTTGTTCAAGATCATACATAAATGATATAAATTAGTATATGAAAACTAAAGTATCAAACACTATGATACTAAATACTTGTCGCCTTGATGGATGATCTTCTCCGTTGGTCACGCAACTTCGAAAACCTTCTTTAACTTGGACAATGGTTTCAAGTATGTAACTTGCTTGTGTTCTTCCTTGATGATTGCGTTGTCCTGCTTTGTTAAATCCGTGCTTCAGTTTTTTCTCTTGTGTCTCCTCCTTGTCTTAAATAGAAGAGTCATATACTTGGTAAACAATAAAACCAAGTCCTAAACATAATTTAGAAAACTAAATAAAGTTTTAGACACAATCTAGAAAACAAAATAGAGTTCTAATTTCTTTTGTACCCAAGAAAAACAAACAACTAAAAAAGAAAAAATTGTTAATAATAAAATTCTCAACAATATATGTGTGTGTGTATTTGAGATTTCGTAACCACTTTTGAGGAAATCACCAATTGATTTGAGCAAGATAAACCAATACAGATTGATAATTATATTCTTTCACTATTGTACTCTTAATCCGATTTATGGCTTGTGGTTGACATCAGTTATTTGTGAAATATGGATTGTTGTGATCATGGCCATTTTTCACTACTTGAGGTTTTTGAAACTTAGAGAATGTTGGGATTTTTTTCTTGTTTTCAATATGTAGATAAAATCTTTGTCATTCGCATGTTTCTTCTTTTTGGATTTTTCCATGTTGCAAGAATCTGTATTTATTATTTATTTACTAATAATCCAAAATTTCTAATACACATCAATATGAACTTAACTCCACTTTTAAGTTTATGTTTACTACTATGGTTATGATAATAACATGATATTTCAATATTGCTATCAATCAAATCGCGAGATATACTCATATGTCAATTCTCAATATAGTCATATGAAATTACTACCAAAATATAGTATTATACTTATGATGTATAACCAAAAAAAAAAAACAAGACTCGTATAATAATATGTATATTATGCGACTATTGTAATTAGCTTAGTAAACCTAATCACGATATATAACATAAATCAAGGCGTGCTACTTAGTAAATGTGAACCAATATTACATCTTTACTTTAATCCAATTTCCCCCTCGCAAATCTGTTAGTTCCCTAAATTACTTAACTACCCTAAAGTTTGATTTTGTGTCAAATGTAAGGGGGTAACTATAATAATTCCGTGAATGTAGACCCTATGAAAGAGCCTCCACTAATTACTGCGAACAATGTTGTATCCATCCTTGCGGTCGATTATCCATTTGATAAAGTATCGTGCTATGTCTCGGACGATGGTGCGGCCATGCTTACTTTCGAAGCGCATTCCGAGACATCCAAATTTGCTCGACAATGGGTACGCTTATGTAAGAAGTTCAACATTGAGCTACGTGCTCCAAAATGGTATTTTTCTCCAAAGATGGATTATCTGAAAAACAAAGCCCATCCCACTTTCGTGAGAGAAAGGTGTGGGATGAAGGTGTGTGTATATCTATATATATGTATATAACATATATTTGTTGATCTATTTAAGCTCACAACAAGGTATGGGGAAACTGAATATTTCTTTGTGTAATTTTTAGAGATAAATTGAGTTTTTCGTAACTACGGATAATTACAAAATATACCCTTAAAGTTTGCCTAATTATAAAAATACCCAGCTAACATTCTAAATTACAATAGATAGATAGTAATAAACCTCAGGTCGGAGTCGGTGTGTAAGTGTTAAGGGGCTAACTGTACAAGGATGTTTTGATATGTTGTTTGAATATGAAGAGTAAAATGTAATATAAAATAAAACCTGAGGGGGTAGTTTTTGTACTTTTGAAATATGGTTTGGCATTTTTAAATTATGTCAAGCCTCAAGGGTGACTTTTGTAATTAACCCTTTTATTTATTTTTTATTAATTTGTTATGTTAGAAAGAAAGCGTTGGTGGTTGAATGCAGAAGATCCCTTTCAGTTTTTAGCAGCATGCATTAATCTTGCTGAAGCCCAGAGGTCTCCTTTTCCCGAGATGACAAGATCACATATTCTAGTGCACCAGTATTGTCATGATTACTTACATTTTTTTTTTGTAAACATTCACTAAAATGCACTGTCTAATTGATTTGACTAATGATTGCTATTATGAAAGAACTTTCTTATAAATGGTGTTCATATTCATTGTGTTTGTGTTCTTTTAGTATTCTATTTTTGTGAATTAAATGTATATCCCTTTTCAAAGATGATAAGTGATATTTGATGGAATTTTGATATTGTTGAGGAAATTATGTCAGAGTTATATCACTATATATAATTAATGCTTCACTGCTAAAGTTTTCTACTGTTTCTCATATCTTTTTTTTCCCGCTCTTTCTAGGATGGCTCTTGCAATTGTTTACAACATTATGCTGCTCTCGGTAGAGATAAGGTAATGTCTTACTATGGCCTAGTTGAATTTTGATTCAAGTTTAAAATGTAATTTCTGAAGGGTAGCTAGTACTTATGTGTAAATATATATATGAAACATGGATTGGGTTCAAATGAGAATCTCGTCATTATATGCGAACCTAGAGACTAATCTTGACTTTAGATCTAATATTGCACAGTGCAATTATATGTCCAGGTTCATTGTGCTTTTTACACAGTACTGTAGTGCTAAAATCAGTCCAGTTTTTTTAATTCTATATATATGTGCAATTATATGTCCAGGTTCATTGTGCTTTTTACACAGTACTGTAGTGCTAAAATCAGTCCAGTTTTTTTAATTTTAATTATAAATATTTTTTTTTTACGTTTTAAAACATGCAATATGTATCTTAAATTGTAGATCTTGAGAATGTGGTTAATTTGATATGTATTTCATTCAAAACGAATAAAATTTGAAAAAGTTATGGTTTGTTGAAAATTTGAGTTTAATTTCAAATTTTTGAATTTGCAGTTTATAGACGAAATTTGCAATGTTTTTTTGTATACAATCGTAGTGTTTTTTTTCTTAATCTTTTGTGCTTTACAAAGAACAATTTAGTGCTCTTTGTAAACGTTGATATATGTCCAAAATACCATTTTTAATTAATCAATGCATTTTTTTACATTATTAACATGCTGACATGTCATGATCTCAACCATCAAGATTATCCAATCTAATGGTCAAGATGAGTCCCTAGGTTCACATATAATGACGGGTTCTCATTTGAACCCAACCCTATGAAACATACTCATATAAAGTTTTAAACAAGCAATTAAATAATATTTCACTTTCAAAAATGGAATAATTACAATAAAGCCCGTGAGGCCGGTTTGAAGTATATAAAAATAGATTTCTTAAGGAGGTTTTCGAAATGGTTATGTTATTGAAGGGGATAAAATGTAGTATAGAATAAAATATCAGGGGGATTTCATTTAATTTTCACGAACCTCTCTTTTTTTTTTTCCTTTTTAAATTAGTCCAAACTTTACTGTTTTTTCCTTTTATTTATTTATTTATTTTTTTTTGTGTAATTTGCCCTTGTACGTTTAATAAATAATGGCTAAACAAGAAAATAACAAATCAGTAGATATTATATTTATAGATTATGTAATTAGTTAGTTTCTTGTGGGATTTGATGGGGTTGAAAAATGATGCTATTTGGCTAAAAGCTACCATATATTCCAAGGTGACTTAAGGGCGATGCTATTGAGATTTTTTGACAAAAGGACAATTAAATTAATATGCCAGGTAATATGCCTTTTAAGGTTCATGTGCAATATCGCTAATTTGGGATTTTCTATAATTTCTTGGGTTCATGTACAATATTTCTTTTCCTTGCCCAGTTTTATTGAATCAATGATTTTGGGATTTTCTGTAATTTCTTGGGTTCATGTGCAATATTTCTTTTCCTTGCCTAGTTTTATTGAATCAATGATTTTTGTTGATTGCATATTCTATGTATGTGGAGATGTACTATTACAAAATATTGGTTGAATTTTGATATATGTATAAACTGTAATTGCTGGATATAGGAGTAGTTAGTAATTGTGGGTTGGGTTGAGAAAGAGTTTGTTCAAATTATTTCCCGTGATCACAATTTTTGAATCAATTATCATGATTCAATTTTCTACGTACTCGTATAATTGCGAATTTAGTTCAGAATTTGGTATAAGTTTAAATTGTAACTTCTAGATATAGGGGATGAGAATGTGTTTGTTCTAATAATTTTCTGTCCATGTTTGTGCAGGAAAAAAGAAAAAAGGCACAAGAGATCTAATAAAAGAACATTGTCGTACATACTATGTCTCGTGGAAGTTATGATTGGTTGGAGGAAAAGATCTTCAAAGATAAACGGAAAAGATGTCGAGAGGAGGCAACACAAACTAGGTCGGATACAGTTATTGATCCTCCATCTCCTCAACCTCATGAGAAGTTTATATTATGTTGGGTTAAAAATCAGGTAGCATGACTGATATGGACTAAAATAATCATACGTGAAATTATGTGATAAACGTGACTATTTGTGGAAGGCGACCTCATTTCCTAGGGAGGGTGTACCCCTGGGAGGTGGGCGAGCTATGATAATTCGAGTGGATCGTTTTGTGAAGAGTAGCGACCTGTAGTATGGGGATGACTTTTCATACAGGGTCGCGATCTCTTGTAATTTGGGCTGAGTACTTGAGCCCATTTGTGGGATGGATATATGTGAATTATTATGGGCCTGGTGGGCTGTATGCCCCGGCTTAATTGAGATATCTATGGAGAAGTTTGTTGTTTATGGGAACTTGCCAAGTATGAGGAGTCTTAATTGAGAGACGATTGTGGAATTATGGTGTAAATGGAATTCTTATTACGAAAGGTAACCCTAGATATTGAGAATCTTCTCCTATCCCTATAAAAGGAGCCCTTGGCTTCTTTCTTAAAGGTTAATGCTTGTTTACGCATTTATTATCTGAGTGCATCGATATTATTGAGAGAAAAGAAGTGTGTTTTTCGCTTATTAACTTAAGCGTCGGAGGGCCTTAACGGGCTCGAAATCCGGCCCGTTCTAGGCACTGTTTTGCAGGAAGTCGAGGTCGCTGTGACGATTGCGGATTCTTTGGAGGTCGCTGTATCACGTTTGAAGGTTTTCTAGGTCACTGATCTCTATTTTTGAGGTTAGTACCCCTTTTATTTGGTAGTTCAACTTTTTGGACTTATCAAATTGGCGCCGTCTGTGGGAAAGAGAGACATCGAGTCTTTGAGCGAAAGGCGTGAGAAATTGCACAAACAAAACATGAAGGAGAAGAACATAACACCGAGAGCTCTGGATTACGGATCCGGGTCCAACAATAAGAAGAAAAATAATAGATTCATACATCTTGGCGGGAAAGATGTCCCAGGGGATGAGCAGGAGTACCCTCGTGCGAATTCTCTGATTCGAGATGCGGGCAATACGCCTCCACCTTCTCCTAAAAAGCAAGTTGGGAGGGGGCTGGCGGAAGAAGTGGAGAAGCAGACGCCTGGGGTAGAACCACCAAAATCAATCCACGAGGCAACAGGAGGAGGAAATCTGTCGAAGGAGGTGCCCGATCAGGGCAAGAAGGGATTCTTGGAGGGGCTTATGGACTTCGTACCTGTCGAAAAACAGGAGGAGTTACGTAAGTACTTGGAGTGCGAGCTGAGCAGGGGAAAGGATAAGAGCGAGAAGTTGAAGGTTGACAAAGAAGGCGAGTCAACGGTTGGAGAGGAGAAGAATAAGGGGCTTGGCAAGAGAAAGAAAGGAGACATCTCTAGTTCCTCCTCATCTGTAGATTCTTGTGTTCACACGCGGAAGGGAATAAAATTAAGGCGAGATCGTTACAAGGGTAGAGGTCGCAAGTATCACAAGGGCGATAGTGAGAGCAATACCCCTACCTCAGACTCGAGTAGTGACTCTGGGGGGAGGTCGCGGAGAAGTGGTAGAGGTCATAAGGGGAGAAGAGAAGAGAGCGAGGTGGGGCCACACACTAAGGCCTTCAGAGAGTTGCAGGAGGCCATGCTGAAAATGCAGAAGCGGATGGATGGAGGAAAGTTAGAAGGGGAGGAAGGGCATCCCTTTTCAGAAGAGATGATGCATGCAGCGATGCCTTGACATTATAAGGAGTTGGAATTTCAGTACCGGGGGACGACTGATCCAGTCGCACACTTGCAGCTGTTTGAAAACGCGAGGATGATGCATAACTATACGGGGGCTGTGGCGTGTCGAGCCTTTGTATCCACCCTGAGAGGGATTGCACAGAATTGGTTTTACCAGCTCCCAAGCGGTAAGATTACGAGTTATTAGGTGTTGCGAGATGCCTTCCTGAAGCAGTTCTCTAGCGTCAGGCAGAGCGTGAAGACAGCCCAGTCACTCTTTACAATGGTGCAACGACCTGACGAGACGCTGAAACAGTATGTTAATAGGTTTACCAATGCTACCTTGGAGGTTCCTACCGCTACGGATGAGATGAAAGCTGGGGCTTTGCATCAAGGTTTGAGGAGGGAAGATTTGCGGAGGTCGTTGGTAAAGAAGGAAGCTCGCACGTACGATGAAGTTCTCGCGAGGTGCCATAAGTACGTGCAAGTAGAAGAAGAAGAGGAAGAGCACCGACTGTGTTTCGGTAGGGAGGTCGTGAGCACAAGGGAGAGAGCGCCTGAGAGAGAACCGAGGAGGGAGCATAGAAGAGGTATACGCGGACTCTTGGCCTCAAATGCCGGGGTCAGTGCGAGACAGGAGCCGAATTTGAAAAAATGGAGGGAGGAGGATTTCACACCACTAGCTATACCACAAGCTAAGGTGTTTGGTGTCATGGAGCGCTCGGTACCTGATCTAATACAGTGGCCGGAGGATCGCACGCCCGTCCCAACACATCCAAAAACTGTCTCCTTTTGTCGATTCCATAATAATTACGGGCATTTCAAAGAAAAATGCCGACATCTCAAGGAGGAGATAGAGAGACTTATAAGGGCAGGGCATCTAAAAGAAGTAATCTACAAGGAGAAGGAGCCGAGCGAGCAGAGGAGGATGTTGCCTCCACCCCCACCGGGAGGCCCACCTCCTGCGCAGGTCGCGAGACAAGGGCGTCAGAGAAACCAGGAGTTTGGAGGGCCCCGAGGAAATAAGGGGAGGATAAATATGATTT